>JAECYA010000302.1:0-104166 GCA_018153455.1 Drosophila parabipectinata | reverse complement strand
GTGAGATATAGTCGGCCGATCCTTATAAAATTTAGCATGTCGTATAACTTTGCAAAACAGTGCGTTCGTACGAAATCTGAATTCTCCAGTTTTAAAAAGACCAAAGAAATAGCATTCCCGATCAATCAGTTATAAGGCAGCTATAGGATATGGTCGGCCGATCCTTATAAAATTTGGCAAGTCGAATCACTTCGCAAAATAGTGCATTCGTACAAAATCTGAAAAACTGAACTCTAGCTATAAAAACACCAAGGTAAAAAATTTCCTAATAAAAAAGTTAAAAAGCAGCTATAGGATATGGTCGGCCGATCCTTATAAAATTTGGCAAGTCGTATTACTTCGCAAAATAGTGCATTCGTACGAAATCTGAACTCTCTAGCTTTAAAAAGACCAAAGAAATAGCATTCCCGATCAATCAGTTATACGGCAGCTATAGGATTTGGTCGGCCGATGGTCGGCCGATCCTTATAAAATTTGGCAAGTCGAATCACTTTCGCAAAATAGCGCATTCGTACAAAATCTTAACTCTCTAGCTTTTATTAAAAGACCAAAGTAATAGCATTCCCGATCAATCAGTTATATAGCAGTTATGATATATAGTCGGCCGATCCTTATAAAATTTAGCATGTCGTATTAATTCGCAAAACAGTGCATTCGTACGAAATCTGAATTCTCCAGCTTAAAAAAAAAACAAGAAAGCAAAGCTAACTTCGGGCGGAGCCGAAGTTGATATACCCTTGCAGCTAAAACCGGATATATATCGCAAACATCGGATATAGTTGGCTGATCCTTATGATTACATCATAATAAAAGCAATTAATTACAATAAAAAATCTAAAAAAAAGTCCCAAGCTTCTATCTTCAAAAATACGAAAGTTGATATTTCTACCAAAAACCATTTCCGATCGTTCAGTTATATGGCAGCTATAAGATATAGTCGGCCGATCCTTATGAAATTTGGAATGTCGTAATGTTTTGCCAAAGATAGCTCTCGTGTCAAATTTGAACTCTCTAACTCTAAAAACACCAAAGTTTTACCATTTCCGATCAATCAGTTATATGGCAGCTATAGGATATAGTCGGCCGATCCCGGTCGTTCCGACTTATATACTGCGTGCAAAGAAAAGAAGGGTGTGTGCAAAGTTTCAAGTCGATAGCTTTAAAACTATATATATATAATATAAGTTAGTATATAAGTTCGCGTAGAAACAGACAGACAGACAGACGGACAGACGGACAGAAGGACAGACGGACAGACGGACAGACGGACAAGCTCATATAAACTCAGGAGGTGATCCTGATCAAGAATATATATACTTTATAGGGTCGGAGATGTCTCCTTCACTGCGTTGCACACTTTTGGACAAAATTATAATACCCTCTGCAAGGGTATAAAAAACAAAGTAATAGCATTCCCGATCAATCAGTTATAAGGCAGCTATGGGATATGGTCGGCCGATCCTTAAAAAATTTGCCAAGTCGAATCACTTCGCAAAATAGTGCATTCGTACAAAATCTGAACTCTCTAGCTATAAAAACACCAAAGTAATAGCATTCCCGATCAATCAGTTATATAGCAGCTATGAGATATAGTCGGCCGATCCTTATAAAATTTAGCATGTCGTTTTACTATGCAAAACAGTGCATTCGTACGAAATCTGAATTCTTCAGCTTTAAAAAAAACAAGAAAGGAAAGCTAACTTCGGGCGGAGCCGAAGTTGATGTACCCTTGCAGTTTAAACCGGATATTTATCGCAAACCGATTCTTATGATAAAATAATAATAAAACCAATAAACAAAAATCTAAAAAAAAAGTCCCAAACTTCTATCTTCAAAAAGTACCAAAGTTGGTATTTCTACCAAAAACCATTTCCGATCGTTCAGTTCTATGGCAGCTATAGGATATAGTCGGCCGATTCTAATGAAATTTGGCAGGTTGGATAAGCTGACCAAAAATACAATATGTACTAAGTTTCAGCTTTCTATCTTCAAAAACACGAAAGTTGGGTCATTTCCGATCGTTCAGTTATATGGCAGCTATAAGATATAGTCGGCCGATCCTTATGAAATTTGGAATGTCGTAATGTTTTGCCAAAGATAGCTCTCGTGTCAAATTTTAACTCTCTAACTCTAAAAACACCTAAGTTATACCATTTTCGATCAATCAGTTATATGGCAGCTATAGGATATAGTCGGCCGATCCGGGACGTTCCAACTTATATACTGCGCGCAAAGGAAAGAAGGACGTGTGCAAAGTTTCAAGACGATAGCTTTTAAACTGAGAGACTAGTTCGCGTAGAAACAGACAGACAGACAGACGGACAGACGGACATGCTCATATAAACTCAGGAGGTGATCCTGATCAAGAATATATATACTTTTTAGGGTCGGAGATGTCTCCTTCACTGCGTTGCACACTTTTGGACAAAATTATAATACCCTCTGCAAGGGTATAAAAACAAAGTAATAGCATTCCCGATCAATCAGTTATAACGCAGCTATAGGATATGGTCGGCCGATCCTTATAAAATTTGGCAAGTCGTATTACTTCGCAAAAAAGCGCGTTCGTACGAAATCTGAATTCTCCAGCTTTAAAAAGACCAAAGAAATAGCACTCCCGATCAATCAGTTATATGGCAGCTATAGGATATAGTCGGCCGATCCTTATAAAATTTAGCATGTCGTATTACCTTGCAAAACAGTGCATTCGTACGAAATCTGAATTCTCCAGCTATAAAAAAACAAAGTAATAGCATTCCCGATCAATCAGTTATAACGCAGCTTTAGGATTTAGTCGGACGATCCTAATAAAATTTGGCAAGTCGTATAACTTCGCAAAAAAGCGCGTTCGTACGAAATCTGAACTCTCTAGCTATAAAAACACCAAGGTAATAGCATTCCCGATCAATCAGTTATAACGCAGCTATAGGATATGGTCGGCCGATCCTTATAAAATTTGGCAAGTCGTATTACTTCGCAAAATAGTGCATTCGTACGAAATCTCAATTCTCCAGCTTTAAAAAGACCAAAGAAATAGCACTCCCTATCAATCAGTTATATGGCAGCTATAGGATATAGTCGGCCGATCCTTATAAAATTTAGCATGTCGTATAACCTTGCAAAACAGTGCATTCGTACGAAATCTGAATTCTCCAGCTATAAAAAAACAAAGTAAAAGCATTCCCGATCAATCAGTTATAACGCAGCTTTAGGATTTAGTCGGACGATCCTAATAAAATTTGGCAAGTCGTATTACTTCGCAAAAAAGCGCGTTCGTACGAAATCTGAACTCTCTAGCTATAAAAACACCAAGGTAATAGCATTCCCGATCAATCAGTTATAACGCAGCTATAGGATATGGTCGGCCGATCCTTATGAAATTTGGCAAGTCGTATTACTTCGCAAAAAAGTGCGTTCGTACGAAATCTGAATTCTCCAGCTTTAAAAAGACCAAAGAAATAGCATTACCGATCAATCAGTTATATGGCAGCTATGAGATATAGTCGGCCGATCCTTATAAATTTAAGCATGTCGTATAACTTTGCAAAACAGTGCATTCGTACGAAATCTGAATTCTCAAGCTATAAAAAATCAAAGTAATAGCATTCCCGATCAATCAGTTGTAACGCAGCTATAGGATATAGTCGGCCGATCCTTATAAAATTTAGCATGTCGTATTACCTTGCAAAACAGTGCATTCGTACGAAATCTGAGCTCTCCAGCTTTAAAAAGACCAAAGAAATAGCATTACCGATCAATCAGTTATATGGCAGCTATAGGATATAGTCGGCCGATCCTTATAAAATTTAGCATGTCGTATTACTTTGCAAAACAGTGCATTCGTACGAAATCTGAATTCTCCAGCTATAAAAAAACAAAGTAATAGCTATCCCGATCAATTAGTTATAAGGCAGCTTTAGGATTTAGTCGGACGATCATAATAAAATTTGGCAAATCGTATTACTTCGCAAAAAGCGCATTCGTACGAAATCTGAACTCTCTAGCTATAAAAACACCAAAGTAATAGCATTCCCGATCAATCAGTTATATAGCAGTTATGATATATAGTCGGCCGATCCTTATAAAAATTAGCATGTCGTATTACTTTGCAAAACAGTGCATTCGTACGAAATCTGAATTCTCCAGCTTAAAAAAAAAACAAGAAAGCAAAGCTAACTCCGGGCGGAGCCGCACAGTTGATACCCTGCCCTGCAGCTAAAACCGGATATATATCGCAAACATCGGATATAGTTGGCTGATCCTTATGATTACATCATAATAAAAGCAATTAATTACAATAAAAAATCTAAAAAAAGTCCCAAGCTTCTATCTTCAAAAATACGAAAGTTGATATTTCTACCAAAAACCATTTCCGATCGTACAGTTATGTGTCAGCTATAAGATATAGTCAACCGATCTTTATGAAATTTGATAGATCGGATTAACTGACCAAAAATAGAATGTGTACCAAGTGCCAGCTTTCTATCATCAAAAACACGAAAGTTGGGTCATTTCCGATCGTTCAGTTATATGGCAGCTATAGGATATAGTCGGCCGATCCTTATGAAATTTGGAATGTCGTAATGTTTTGCCAAAGATAGCTCTCGTGTCAAATTTGAACTCTCTAACTCTAAAAACACCAAAGTTTTACCATTTCCGATCAATCAGTTATATGGCAGCTATAGGATATAGTCGGCCGATCCCGGTCGTTCCGACTTATATACTGCGTGCAAAGGAAAGAAGGGTGTGTGCAAAGTTTCAAGTTGATAGCTTTAAAACTGAGAGACTAGTTCGCGTAGAAGCAGACAGACAGACAGACGGACAGACGGACATGCTCATATCAACTCAGGAGGTGATCCAGGTTGGATGAGCTGACCAAAAATACAATATGTACAATTTAACTCTCTAACTCTAAAAACACCTAAGTTATACCATTTTCGATCAATCAGTTATATGGCAGCTATAGGATATAGTCGGCCGATCCGGGACGTTCCAACTTATATACTGCGTGCAAAGGAAAGAAGGACGTGTGCAAAGTTTCAAGACGATAGCTTTGAAACTGAGAGATTAGTTCGCGTAGAAACGGACAAACAGACAGACGGACAGACGGACATGCTCATATAAACTCAGGAGGTGATCCTGATCAAGAATATATATACTTTATAGGGTCGGAGATGTCTCCTTCACTGCGTTGCACACTTTTGGACAAATTATAATACCCTCTGCAAGGGTATAAAAACAAAGTAATAGCATTCCCGATCAATCAGTTATAACGCAGCTATAGGATATGGTCGGCCGATCCTTATAAAATTTGGCAAGTCGTATTACCTCGCAAAAAAGCGCGTTCGTACGAAATCTGAATTCTCCAGCTTTAAAAAGACCAAAGAAATAGCACTCCCGATCAATCAGTTATATGGCAGCTATAGGATATAGTCGGCCGATCCTTATAAAATTTAGCATGTCGTATTACCTTGCAAAACAGTGCATTCGTACGAAATCTGAATTCTCCAGCTATAAAAAAACAAAGTAATAGCATTCCCGATCAATCAGTTATAACGAAGCTTTAGGATTTAGTCGGACGATCCTAATAAAATTTGGCAAGTCGTATTACTTCGCAAAAAAGCGCGTTCGTACGAAATCTGAACTCTCTAGCTATAAAAACACCAAGGTAATAGCATTCCCGATCAATCAGTTATAACGCAGCTATAGGATATGGTCGGCCGATCCTTATAAAATTTGGCAAGTCGTATTACTTCGCAAAATAGTGCATTCGTACGAAATCTGAACTCTCTAGCTTTAAAAAGACCAAAGAAATAGCATTCCCGATCAATCAGTTATATGGCAGCTATGAGATATAGTCGGCCGATCCTTATAAAATTTAGCATGTCGTATAACTTTGCAAAACAGTGCATTCCTACGAAATCTGAATTCTCCAGCTATAAAAAATCAAAGTAATAGCATTCCCGATCAATCAGTTATAAGGCAGCTTTAGGATTTAGTCGGACGATCATAATAAAATTTGGCAAGTCGTATTACTTCGCAAAAAAGCGCATTCGTACGAAATCTGAACTCTCTAGCTATAAAAAAAACCAAAGTAATAGCATTCCCGATCAATCAGTTATACCGCAGCTAAAGGATATGGTCGACCGATCCTTATAAAATTTGGCAAGTCGTATTACTTCGCAAAAAAGCGCGTTCGTACGAAATCTGAATTCTCCAGCTTTAAAAAGACCAAAGAAATAGCACTCCCGATCAATCAGTTATATGGCAGCTATGAGATATAGTCGGCCTATCCTTATAAAATTTAGCATGTCGTATTACCTTGCAAAACAGTGCATTCGTACGAAATCTGAATTCTCCAGCTATAAAAAAACAAAGTAATAGCATAGCATTCCCGATCAATCAGTTATAACGCAGCTTTAGGATTTAGTCGGACGATCCTAATAAAATTTGGCAAGTCGTATTACTTCGCAAAAAAGCGCGTTCGTACGAAATCTGAACTCTCTAGCTATAAAAACACAAAGGTTATAGCATTCCCGATCAATCAGTTATAACGCAGCTATAGGATATGGTCGGCCGATCCTTATAAAATTTGGCAAGTCGTATTACTTCGCAAAATAGTGCATTCGTACGAAATCTGAACTCTCTAGCTTTAATAAGACCAAAGAAATAGCATTCCCGATCAATCAGTTATATGGCAGCTATGAGATATAGTCGGCCGATCCTTATAAAATTAAGCATGTCGTATAACTTTGCAAAACAGTGCATTCGTACGAAATCAGAATTCTCCAGCTATAAAAAATCAAAGCAATAGCATTCCCGATCAATCAGTTATAAGGCAGCTTTAGGATTTAGTCGGACGATCATAATAAAATTTGGCAAGTCGTATTACTTCGCAAAAACGCGCATTCGTACGAAATCTGAACTCTCTAGCTATAAAAAAAACCAAAGTAATAGCATTCCCGAGCAATCAGTTATAACGCAGCTATAGGATATAGTCGACCGATCCTTATAAAATTTGGCAAGTCGTATTACTTCCCAAAAAAGTGCGTTCGTACGAAATCTGAATTCTCCAGCTTTAAAAAGACCAAAGAAATAGCACTCCCGATCAATCAGTTATATGGCAGCTATAGGATATAGTCGGCCGATCCGGGACGTTCCAACTTATATACTGCGTGCAAAGGAAAGAAGGACGTGTGCAAAGTTTCAAGACGATAGCTTTGAAACTGAGAGATTAGTTCGCGTAGAAACGGACAGACAGACAGACGGACAGACGGACATGCTCATATAAACTCAGAAGGTGATCCTGATCAAGAATATATATACTTTATAGGGTCGGAGATGTCTCCTTCACTGCGTTGCACACTTTTGGACAAATTATAATACCCTCTGCAAGGGTATAAAAACAAAGTAATAGCATTCCCGATCAATCAGTTATAACGCAGCTATAGGATATGGTCGGCCGATCCTTATAAAATTTGGCAAGTCGTATTACCTCGCAAAAAAGCGCGTTCGTACGAAATCTGAATTCTCCAGCTTTAAAAAGACCAAAGAAATAGCACTCCCGATCAATCAGTTATATGGCAGCTATAGGATATAGTCGGCCGATCCTTATAAAATTTAGCATGTCGTATTACTTTGCAAAACAGTGCATTCGTACGAAATCTGAATTCTCCAGCTATAAAAAAACAAAGTAATAGCATTCCCGATCAATCAGTTATAAGGCAGCTTTAGGATTTAGTCGGACGATCATAATAAAATTTGGCAAGTCGTATTACTTCGCAAAAAAGCGCATTCGTACGAAATCTGAACTCTCTAGCTATAAAAACACCAAGGTAATAGCATTCCCGATCAATCAGTTATAACGCAGCTATAGGATATGGTCGGCCGATCCTTATAAAATTTGGCAAGTCGTATTACTTCGCAAAATAGTGCATTCGTACGAAATCTGAACTTTCTAGCTTTAAAAAGACCAAAGAAATAGCATTCCCGATCAATCAGTTATATGGCAGCTATGATGGCAGCTATGAGATCCTTATAAAATTTAGCATGTCGTATAACTTTGCAAAACAGTGCGTTCTTACGAAATCTGAATTCTCTAACTCTAAAAACACCTAAGTTATACCATTTTCGATCAATCAGTTATAAGGCAGCTTTAGGATTTAGTCGGACGATCATAATAAAATTTGGCAAGTCGTATTACTTCGCAAAAAAGCGCATTCGTACGAAATCTGAACTCTCTAGCTATAAAAAAAACCAAAGTAATAGCATTCCCGATCAATCAGTTATACCGCAGCTAAAGGATATGGTCGACCGATCCTTATAAAATTTGGCAAGTCGTATTACTTCGCAAAAAGCGCGTTCGTACGAAATCTGAATTCTCCAGCTTTAAAAAGACCAAAGAAATAGCACTCCCGATCAATCAGTTATATGGCAGCTATGAGATATAGTCGGCCTATCCTTATAAAATTTAGCATGTCGTATTACCTTGCAAAACAGTGCATTCGTACGAAATCTGAATTCTCCAGCTATAAAAAAACAAAGTAATAGCATTCCCGATCAATCAGTTATAACGCAGCTTTAGGATTTAGTCGGACGATCCTAATAAAATTTGGCAAGTCGTATTACTTCGCAAAAAAGCGCGTTCGTACGAAATCTGAACTCTCTAGCTATAAAAACACAAAGGTTATAGCATTCCCGATCAATCAGTTATAACGCAGCTATAGGATATGGTCGGCCGATCCTTATAAAATTTGGCAAGTCGTATTACTTCGCAAAATAGTGCATTCGTACGAAATCTGAACTCTCTAGCTTTAAAAAGACCAAAGAAATAGCATTCCCGATCAATCAGTTATATGGCAGCTATGAGATATAGTCGGCCGATCCTTATAAAATTAAGCATGTCGTATAACTTTGCAAAACAGTGCATTCGTACGAAATCAGAATTCTCCAGCTATAAAAAATCAAAGCAATAGCATTCCCGATCAATCAGTTATAAGGCAGCTTTAGGATTTAGTCGGACGATCATAATAAAATTTGGCAAGTCGTATTACTTCGCAAAAAAGCGCATTCGTACGAAATCTGAACTCTCTAGCTATAAAAACACCAAAGTAATAGCATTCCCGATCAATCAGTTATATGGCAGCTATAGGATTTAGTCGGCCGATCCTTATAAAATCTAGCATGTTGTATAACTTTGCAAAACAGTGCATTCGTACAAAATCTGAACTCTCTAGCTATAAAAACACCAAAGTAATAGCATTCCCGATCAATCAGTTATATAGCAGCTATGAGATATAGTCGGCCGATCTTTATAAAATTTAGCATGTCGTATTACTTTGCAAAACAGTGCATTCGTACGAAATCTGAATTCTCCAGCTTAAAAAAAAAAAAAAAAAAAATAATAGCATTCCCGATCAATCAGTTATAAGGCAGCTTTAGGATTTAGTCGGACGATCCTAATAAAATTTGGCAAGTCGTATTACCTCGCAAAAAAGCGCATTCGTACGAAATCTGAACTCTCTAGCTATAAAAACACCAAAGTAATAGCATTCCCGATCAATCAGTTATATAGCAGCTATGAGATATAGTCGGCCGATCCTTATAAAATTTAGCATGTCGTATTACTTTGCAAAACAGTGCATTCGTACGAAATCTGAATTCTCCAGCTTTAAAAAAAAAAACATAGTAATAGCATTCCCGATCAATCAGTTATAAGGCAGCTTTAGGATTTAGTCGGACGATCCTAATAAAATTTGGCAAGTCGTATTACTTCGCAAAAAAGCGCATTCGTACGAAATCAGAATTCTCCAGCTATAAAAAATCAAAGCAATAGCATTCCCGATCAATCAGTTATAAGGCAGCTATAGGATTTAGTCGGCCGATCCTTATAAAATCTAGCATGTTGTATAACTTTGCAAAACAGTGCATTCTTACGAAATCTGAATTCTCCAGCTATAAAAAAACAAAGTAATAGCATTCCCGATCAATCAGTTATAAGGCAGCTATAGGATATGGTCGGCCGATCCTTATAAAATTTGGCAAGTCGAATCACTTCGCAAAATAGTGCATTAGTACAAAATCTGAAGTCTCTAGCTATAAAAACACCAAAGTAATAGCATTCCCGATCAATCAGTTATATAGCAGCTATGAGATATAGTCGGCCGATCTTTATAAAATTTAGCATGTCGTATTACTTTGCAAAACAGTGCATTCGTACGAAATCTGAATTCTCCAGCTTAAAAAAAAAAAAAAAAAGTAATAGCATTCCCGATCAATCAGTTATAAGGCAGCTTTAGGATTTAGTCGGACGATCATAATAAAATTTGGCAAATCGTATTACTTCGCAAAAAAGTCGTGTTACTTCAGAAAAGTGCGTTCGTACGAAATCTGAATTCTCCAGCTTTAAAAAAAAACAAAGTAATAGCATTCCCGATCAATCAGTTATAAGGCAGCTTTAGGATTTAGTCGGACGATCCTAATAAAATTTGGCAAGTCGTATTACTTCGCAAAAAAGCGCATTCGTACGAAATCTGAACTCTCTAGCTATAAAAAACCAAAGTAATAGCATTCCCGATCAATCAGTTATATAGCAGCTATGAGATATAGTCGGCCGATCCTTATAAAATTTAGCATGTCGTATTACTTTGCAAAACAGTGTATTCGTACGAAATCTGAATTCTCCAGCTTTAAAAAAAAAAACATAGTAATAGCATTCCCGATCAATCAGTTATAAGGCAGCTTTAGGATTTAGTCGGACGATCCTAATAAAATTTGGCAAGTCGTATTACTTCGCAAAAAAGCGCATTCGTACGAAATCTGAACTCTCTAGCTATAAAAAACCAAAGTAATAGCATTCCCGATCAATCAGTTATACCGCAGCTAAAGGATATGGTCGACCGATCCTTATAAAATTTGGCAAGTCGTATTACTTCGCAAAAAGCGCGTTCGTACGAAATCTGAATTCTCCAGCTTTAAAAAGACCAAAGAAATAGCACTCCCGATCAATCAGTTATATGGCAGCTATGAGATATAGTCGGCCGATCCTTATTAAATTTAGCATGTCGTATTACCTTGCAAAACAGTGCATTCGTACGAAATCTGAATTCTCCAGCTATAAAAAAACAAAGTAATAGCATTCCCGATCAATCAGTTATAACGCAGCTTTAGGATTTAGTCGGACGATCCTAATAAAATTTGGCAAGTCGTATTACTTCGCAAAAAAGCGCGTTCGTACAAAATCTGAACTCTCTAGCTATAAAAACACCAAGGTAATAGCATTCCCGATCAATCAGTTATAACGCAGCTATAGGATATGGTCGGCCGATCCTCATAAAATTTGGCAAGTCGTATTACTTCGCAAAATAGTGCATTCGTACGAAATCTGAACTCTCTAGCTTTAAAAAGACCAAAGAAATAGCATTCCCGATCAATCAGTTATATGGCAGCTATGAGATATAGTCGGCCGATCCTTATAAAATTTAGCATGTCGTATAACTTTGCAAAACAGTGCATTCGTACGAAATCAGAATTCTCCAGCTATAAAAAATCAAAGCAATAGCATTCCCGATCAATCAGTTATAAGGCAGCTTTAGGATTTAGTCGGACGATCATAATAAAATTTGGCAAGTCGTATTACTTCGCAAAAAAGCGCATTCGTACGAAATCTGAACTCTCTAGCTATAAAAAAACCAAAGTAATAGCATTCCCGAGCAATCAGTTATAACGCAGCTATAGGATATAGTCGACCGATCCTTATAAAATTTGGCAAGTCGTATTACTTCGCAAAAAAGTGCGTTCTTACGAAATCTGAATTCTCCAGCTTTAAAAAGACCAAAGAAATAGCATTCCCGATCAATCAGTTATATGGCAGCTATAGGATATAGTCGGCCGATCCTTATAAAATTTAGCATGTCGTATTACTTTGCAAAACAGTGCATTCGCACGAAATCTGAATTCTCCAGCTATAAAAAAAAACATAGTAATAGCATTCCCGATCAATCAGTTATAAGGCAGCTTTAGGATTTAGTCGGACGATCCTAATAAAATTTGGCAAGTCGTATTACTTCGCAAAAAAGCGCATTCGTACGAAATCTGAACTCTCTAGCTATAAAAACACCAAAGTAATAGCATTCCCGATCAATCAGTTATATGGCAGCTATAGGATTTAGTCGGCCGATCCTTATAAAATCTAGCATGTTGTATAACTTTGCAAAACAGTGCATTCGTACAAAATCTGAACTCTCTAGCTATAAAAACACCAAAGTAATAGCATTCCCGATCAATCAGTTATATAGCAGCTATGAGATATAGTCGGCCGATCCTTATAAAATTTGGCAAGTCGAATCACTTCGCAAAATAGTGCATTCGTACAAAATCTGAACTCTCTAGCTATAAAAACACCAAGGTAATAGCATTCCCGATCAATCAGTTATATGGCAGCTATGAGATATAGTCGGCCGATCCTTATAAAATTTAGCATGTCGTATTACTTTGCAAAACAGTGCATTCGTACGAAATCTGAATTCTCCAGCTTAAAAAAAAAAAAAAACAAAGTAATAGCATTCCCGATCAATCAGTTATAAGGCAGCTATAGGATATGGTCGGCCGATCCTTATAAAATTTGGCAAGTCGTGTTTCTTCGCAAAAAAGTGCGTTCGTACGAAATGTGAATTCTCCAGCTTTAAAAAAAAAAACATAGTAATAGCATTCCCGATCAATCAGTTATAACGCAGCTATAGGATATGGTCGGCCGATCCTTATATAATTTGGCAAGTCGTATTACTTCGCAAAATAGTGCATTCGTACGAAATCTGAACTCTCTAGCTTTAAAAAGACCAAAGAAATAGCATTCCCGATCAATCAGTTATATGGCAGCTATGAGATATAGTCGGCCGATCCTTATAAAATTTAGCATGTCGTATTACTTTGCAAAACAGTGCATTCGTACGAAATCTGAATTCTCCAGCTTAAAAAAAAAAAAACAAAGTAATAGCATTCCCGATCAATCAGTTATAAGGCAGCTATAGGATATGGTCGGCCGATCCTTATAAAATTTGGCAAGTCGTGTTTCTTCGCAAAAAAGTGCGTTCGTACGAAATGTGAATTCTCCAGCTTTAAAAAAAAAAAACATAGTAATAGCATTCCCGATCAATCAGTTATAACGCAGCTATAGGATATGGTCGGCCGATCCTTATATAATTTGGCAAGTCGTATTACTTCGCAAAATAGTGCATTCGTACGAAATCTGAACTCTCTAGCTTTAAAAAGACCAAAGAAATAGCATTCCCGATCAATCAGTTATATGGCAGCTATGAGATATAGTCGGCCGATCCTTATAAAATTTAGCATGTCGTATTACTTTGCAAAACAGTGCATTCGTACGAAATCTGAATTCTCCAGCTTAAAAAAAAAAAAACAAAGTAATAGCATTCCCGATCAATCAGTTATAAGGCAGCTATAGGATATGGTCGGCCGATCCTTATAAAATTTGGCAAGTCGTGTTTCTTCGCAAAAAGTGCGTTCGTACGAAATGTGAATTCTCCAGCTTTAAAAAAAAAAAAAGTAATAGCATTCCCGATCAATCAGTTATAACGCAGCTATGAGATATAGTCGGCCGATCCTTATAAAATTTAGCATGTCGTATTACTTTGCAAAACAGTGCATTCGTACGAAATCTGAATTCTCCAGCTTTAAAAAAAACAAGAAAGGAAAGCTAACTTCGGGCGGAGCCGAAGTTGATATACCCTTGCAGTTAAAACCGGATATATATCGCAAACCGATTCTTATAAAATCTAATCCTAAACCGATCCTAATAAAATTTGGCAAGTCGTATTACTTCGCAAAAAAGCGCATTCGTACGAAATCTGAACTCTCTAGCTTTAAAAAGACCAAAGAAATAGCATTCCCCATCAATCAGTTATATGGCAGCTATAGGATATAGTCGGCCGATCCTTATAAAATTTAGCATGTCGTATTACTTTGCAAAACAGTGCATTCGTACGAAATCTGAATTCTCCAGCTATAAAAAATCAAAGTAATAGCATACCCGATCAATCAGTTATAAGGCAGCTTTAGGATTTAGTCGGACGATCATAATAAAATTTGGCAAGTCGTATTACTTCGCAAAAAAGCGCATTCGTACGAAATCTGAACTCTCTAGCTATAAAAACACCAAAGTAATAGCATTCCCGATCAATCAGTTATATGGCAGCTATAGGATTTAGTCGGCCGATCCTTATAAAATCTAGCATGTCGTATAACTTTGCAAAACAGTGCATTCGTACAAAATCTGAACTCTCTAACTCTAAAAACACCTAAGTTATACCATTTTCGATCAATCAGTTATATGGCAGCTATAGGATATAGTCGGCCGATCCGGGACGTTCCAACTTATATACTGCGCGCAAAGGAAAGAAGGACGTGTGCAAAGTTTCAAGACGATACCTTTTAAACTGAGAGACTAGTTCGCGTAGAATCGGACAGACAGACAGACGGACATGCTCATATAAACTCAGGGGGTGATCCTGATCAAGAATATATATACTTTATAGGGTCGGAGATGTCTCCTTCACTGCGTTGCACACTTTTGGACAAAATTATAATACCCTCTGCAAGGGTATAAAAACAAAATAAATAGCATTCCCGATCAATCAGTTATAACGCAGCTATAGGATATGGTCGGCCGATCCTTATAAAATTTGGCAAGTCGTATTACTTCGCAAAACAGCGCATTCGTACGAAATCTGAACTCTCTAGCTATAAAAAAACCAAAGTAATAGCATTCCCGAGCAATCAGTTATAAAGCAGCTATAGGATATGGTCGACCGATCCTTATAAAATTTGGCAAGTCGTATTACTTCGCAAAAAAGTGCGTTCGTACGAAATCTGAATTCTCCAGCTTTAAAAAGACCAAAGAAATAGCATTCCCGATCAATCAGTTATATGGCAGCTATAGGATATAGTCGGCCGATCCTTATAAAATTTAGCATGTCGTATTACTTTGCAAAACAGTGCATTCGTACGAAATCTGAATTCTCCAACTATAAAAAAACAAAGTAATAGCATTCCCGACCAATCAGTTATATAGCAGTTATGATATATAGTCGGCCGATCCTTATAAAATTTAGCATGTCGTATAACTTTGCAAAACAGCGCATTCGTACGAAATTTGAACTCTCTAGCTATAAAAAAACCAAAGTAATAGCATTCCCGAGCAATCAGTTATAAAGCAGCTATAGGATATGGTCGACCGATCCTTATAAAATTTGGCAAGTCGTATTACTTCGCAAAAAAGTGCGTTCGTACGAAATCTGAATTCTCCAGCTTTAAAAAGACCAAAGAAATAGCATTCCCGATCAATCAGTTATATGGCAGCTATAGGATATAGTCGGCCGATCCTTATAAAATTTAGCATGTCGTATTACTTTGCAAAACAGTGCATTCGTACGAAATCTGAATTCTCCAACTATAAAAAAACAAAGTAATAGCATTCCCGATCAATCAGTTATATGGCAGCTATGAGATATAGTCGGCCGATCCTTATAAAATTTAGCATGTCGTATAACTTTGCAAAACAGCGCATTCGTACGAAATCTGAACTCTCTAGCTATAAAAAAACCAAAGTAATAGCATTCCCGATCAATCAGTTATAAAGCAGCTATAGGATATGGTCGACCGATCCTTATAAAATTTGGCAAGTCGTATTACTTCGCAAAAAAGTGCGTTCGTACGAAATCTGAATTCTCCAGCTTTAAAAAGACCAAAGAAATAGCATTCCCGATCAATCAGTTATATGGCAGCTATAGGATATAGTCGGCCGATCCTTATAAAATTTATCATGTCGTTTTACTTTGCAAAACAGTGCATTCGTACGAAATCTGAATTCTCCAGCTATAAAAAAAAACAAAGTAATAGCATTCCCGATCAATTAGTTATAAGGCAGCTTTAGGATTCAGTCGGACGATCCTAATAAAATTTGGCAAGTCGTATTACTTCGCAAAAAGCGCATTCGTACGAAATCTGAACTCTCCAGCTATAAAAAAACAAAGAAATAGCATTCCCGATCAATCAGTTATAAGGCAGCTTTAGGATTTAGTCGGACGATCATAATAAAATTTGGCAAATCGTATTACTTCGCAAAAAAGTCGTGTTACTTCGCAAAAAAGTGCGTTCGTACGAAATCTGAATTCTCCAGCTTTAAAAAAAAAAACATAGTAATAGCATTCCCGATCAATCAGTTATATGGCAGCTATAGGATTTAGTCGGCCGATCCTTATAAAATCTAGCATGTCGTATAACTTTGCAAAACAGTGCATTCGTACAAAATCTGAACTCTCTAACTCTAAAAACACCTAAGTTATACCATTTTCGATCAATCAGTTATATGGCAGCTATAGGATATAGTCGGCCGATCCGGGACGTTCCAACTTATATACTGCGCGCAAAGGAAAGAAGGACGTGTGCAAAGTTTCAAGACGATACCTTTTAAACTGAGAGACTAGTTCGCGTAGAATCGGACAGACAGACAGACGGACATGCTCATATATACTCAGGGGGTGATCCTGATCAAGAATATATATACTTTATAGGGTCGGAGATGTCTCCTTCACTGCGTTGCACACTTTTGGACAAAATTATAATACCCTCTGCAAGGGTATAAAAACAAAGTAATAGCATTCCCGATCAACCAGTTATAACGCAGCTATAGGATATGGTCGGCCGATCCTTATAAAATTTGGCAAGTCGTATTACTTCGCAAAACAGCGCATTCGTACGAAATCTGAACTCTCTAGCTATAAAAAAACCAAAGTAATAGCATTCCCGAGCAATCAGTTATAAAGCAGCTATAGGATATGGTCGACCGATCCTTATAAAATTTGGCAAGTCGTATTACTTCGCAAAAAGTGCGTTCGTACGAAATCTGAATTCTCCAGCTTTAAAAAGACCAAAGAAATAGCATTCCCGATCAATCAGTTATATGGCAGCTATAGGATATAGTCGGCCGATCCTTATAAAATTTAGCATGTCGTATTACTTTGCAAAACAGTGCATTCGTACGAAATCTGAATTCTCCAACTATAAAAAAACAAAGTAATAGCATTCCCGACCAATCAGTTATATAGCAGTTATGATATATAGTCGGCCGATCCTTATAAAATTTAGCATGTCGTATAACTTTGCAAAACAGCGCATTCGTACGAAATTTGAACTCTCTAGCTATAAAAAACCAAAGTAATAGCATTCCCGAGCAATCAGTTATAAAGCAGCTATAGGATATGGTCGACCGATCCTTATAAAATTTGGCAAGTCGTATTACTTCGCAAAAAAGTGCGTTCGTACGAAATCTGAATTCTCCAGCTTTAAAAAGACCAAAGAAATAGCATTCCCGATCAATCAGTTATATGGCAGCTATAGGATATAGTCGGCCGATCCTTATAAAATTTAGCATGTCGTATTACTTTGCAAAACAGTGCATTCGTACGAAATCTGAATTCTCCAGCTATAAAAAAAAAACAAAGTAATAGCATTCCCGATCAATTAGTTATAAGGCAGCTATGAGATATAGTCGGCCGATCCTTATAAAATTTAGCATGTCGTATAACTTTGCAAAACAGCGCATTCGTACGAAATCTGAACTCTCTAGCTATAAAAAACCAAAGTAATAGCATTCCCGATCAATCAGTTATAAAGCAGCTATAGGATATGGTCGACCGATCCTTATAAAATTTGGCAAGTCGTATTACTTCGCAAAAAGTGCGTTCGTACGAAATCTGAATTCTCCAGCTTTAAAAAGACCAAAGAAATAGCATTCCCGATCAATCAGTTATATGGCAGCTATAGGATATAGTCGGCCGATCCTTATAAAATTTATCATGTCGTTTTACTTTGCAAAACAGTGCATTCGTACGAAATCTGAATTCTCCAGCTATAAAAAAAAAACAAAGTAATAGCATTCCCGATCAATTAGTTATAAGGCAGCTTTAGGATTCAGTCGGACGATCCTAATAAAATTTGGCAAGTCGTATTACTTCGCAAAAAAGCGCATTCGTACGAAATCTGAACTCTCCAGCTATAAAAAAACAAAGAAATAGCATTCCCGATCAATCAGTTATAAGGCAGCTTTAGGATTTAGTCGGACGATCATAATAAAATTTGGCAAATCGTATTACTTCGCAAAAAAGTCGTGTTACTTCGCAAAAAAGTGCGTTCGTACGAAATCTGAATTCTCCAGCTTTAAAAAAAAAACATAGTAATAGCATTCCCGATCAATCAGTTATAAGGCAGCTTTAGGATTTAGTCGGACGATCCTAATAAAATTTGGCAAGTCGTATTACTTCGCAAAAAAGCGCATTCGTACGAAATCTGAACTCTCTAGCTATAAAAACACCAAAGTAATAGCATTCCCGATCAATCAGTTATATGGCAGCTATAGGATTTAGTCGGCCGATCCTTATAAAATTTGGCAAGTCGTATTACTTCGGAAAATAGTGCACTCGCACGAAATCTTAACTCTCTAGCTTTAAAAAGACCAAAGAAATAGCATTCCCGATCAATCAGTTATATGGCAGCTATAGGATATAGTCGGGCGATCCTTATAAAATTTAGCATGTCGTATTACTTTGCAAAACAGTGCATTCGTACGAAATCTGAATTCTCCAACTATAAAAAAACAAAGTAATAGCATTCCCGATCAATCAGTTATATGGCAGCTATGAGATATAGTCGGCCGATCCTTATAAAATTTAGCATGTCGTATAACTTTGCAAAACAGCGCATTCGTACGAAATC
Source organism: Drosophila parabipectinata (assembly GCA_018153455.1). Taxonomy (NCBI): domain Eukaryota; kingdom Metazoa; phylum Arthropoda; class Insecta; order Diptera; family Drosophilidae; genus Drosophila; species Drosophila parabipectinata. The sequence goes on along the minus strand of JAECYA010000302.1, from coordinate 85,377 downwards.
TGAATTCTCCAGCTTAAAAAAAAAAAAAAAAAAGTAATAGCATTCCCGATCAATCAGTTATAAGGCAGCTATGAGATATAGTCGGCCGATCCTTATAAAATTTAGCATGTCGTATAACTTTGCAAAACAGCGCATTCGTACGAAATCTGAACTCTCTAGCTATAAAAAAACCAAAGTAATAGCATTCCCGAGCAATCAGTTATAACGCAGCTATAGGATATGGTCGACCGATCCTTATAAAATTTGGCAAGTCGTATTACTTCGGAAAATAGTGCACTCGCACGAAATCTTAACTCTCTAGCTTTAAAAAGACCAAAGAAATAGCATTCCCGATCAATCAGTTATATGGCAGCTATAGGATATAGTCGGCCGATCCTTATAAAATTTAGCATGTCGTATTACTTTGCAAAACAGTGCATTCGTACGAAATCTGAATTCTCCAGCTTAAAAAAAAAAAAAAAAAAGTAATAGCATTCCCGATCAATCAGTTATAAGGCAGCTTTAGGATTTAGTCGGACGATCCTAATAAAATTTGGCAAGTCGTATTACTTCGCAAAAAAGCGCATTCGTACGAAATCTGAACTCTCTAGCTATAAAAACACCAAAGTAATAGCATTCCCGATCAATCAGTTATATGGCAGCTATAGGATTTAGTCGGCCGATCCTTATAAAATTTGGCAAGTCGTATTACTTCGGAAAATAGTGCACTCGTACGAAATCTTAACTCTCTAGCTTTAAAAAGACCAAAGAAATAGCATTCCCGATCAATCAGTTATATGGCAGCTATAGGATATAGTCGGGCGATCCTTATAAAATTTAGCATGTCGTATTACTTTGCAAAACAGTGCATTCGTACGAAATCTGAATTCTCCAGCTATAAAAAAACAAAGTAATAGCATTCCCGATCAATCAGTTATATGGCAGCTATGAGATATAGTCGGCCGATCCTTATAAAATTTAGCATGTCGTATAACTTTGCAAAACAGCGCATTCGTACGAAATCTGAACTCTCTAGCTATAAAAAACCAAAGTAATAGCATTCCCGAGCAATCAGTTATAACGCAGCTATAGGATATGGTCGGCCGATCCTTATAAAATTTGGCAAGTCGTATTACTTCGCAAAAAAGTGCGTTCGTACGAAATCTGAATTCTCCAGCTTTAAAAAGACCAAAGAAATAGCATTCCCGATCAATCAGTTATATGGCAGCTATAGGATATAGTCGGCCGATCCTTATAAAATTTAGCATGTCGTATTACTTTGCAAAACAGTGCATTCGTACGAAATCTGAATTCTCCAGCTATAAAAAAAAAACAAAGTAATAGCATTCCCGATCAATTAGTTGTAAGGCAGCTTTAGGATTCAGTCGGACGATCCTAATAAAATTTGGCAAGTCGTATTACTTCGCAAAAAAGCGCATTCGTATGAAATCTGAACTCTCCAGCTATAAAAACAAAGAGAAATAGCATTCCCGATCAATCAGTTATAAGGCAGCTTTAGGATTTAGTCGGACGATCATAATAAAATTTGGCAAATCGTATTACTTCGCAAAAAGTCGTGTTACTTCGCAAAAAGTGCGTTCGTACGAAATCTGAATTCTCCAGCTTTAAAAAAAAAAAAATAAAAATAGCATTCCCGATCAATCAGTTATAAGGCAGCTTTAGGATTTAGTCGGACGATCCTAATAAAATTTGGCAAGTCGTATTACTTCGCAAAAAAGCGCATTCGTACGAAATCTGAACTCTCTAGCTATAAAAACACCAAAGTAATAGCATTCCCGATCAATCAGTTATATGGCAGCTATAGGATTTAGTCGGCCGATCCTTATAAAATTTGGCAAGTCGTATTACTTCGGAAAATAGTGCATTCGCACGAAATCTTAACTCTCTAGCTTTAAAAAGACCAAAGAAATAGCATTCCCGATCAATCAGTTATATGGCAGCTATAGGATATAGTCGGGCGATCCTTATAAAATTTAGCATGTCGTATTACTTTGCAAAACAGTGCATTCGTACGAAATCTGAATTCTCCAACTATAAAAAAACAAAGTAATAGCATTCCCGACCAATCAGTTATATAGCAGTTATGATATATAGTCGGCCGATCCTTATAAAATTTAGCATGTCGTATAACTTTGCAAAACAGCGCATTCGTACGAAATCTGAACTCTCTAGCTATAAAAAAACCAAAGTAATAGCATTCCCGAGCAATCAGTTATAACGCAGCTATAGGATATGGTCGACCGATCCTTATAAAATTTGGCAAGTCGTATTACTTCGGAAAATAGTGCACTCGCACGAAATCTTAACTCTCTAGCTTTAAAAAGACCAAAGAAATAGCATTCCCGATCAATCAGTTATATGGCAGCTATAGGATATAGTCGGGCGATCCTTATAAAATTTAGCATGTCGTATTACTTTGCAAAACAGTGCATTCGTACGAAATCTGAATTCTCCAACTATAAAAAAACAAAGTAATAGCATTCCCGACCAATCAGTTATATAGCAGTTATGATATATAGTCGGCCGATCCTTATAAAATTTAGCATGTCGTATAACTTTGCAAAACAGCGCATTCGTACGAAATCTGAACTCTCTAGCTATAAAAACACCAAAGTAATAGCATTCCCGATCAATCAGTTATATGGCAGCTATAGGATTTAGTCGGCCGATCCTTATAAAATTTGGCAAGTCGTATTACTTCGGAAAATAGTGCACTCGCACGAAATCTTAACTCTCTAGCTTTAAAAAGACCAAAGAAATAGCATTCCCGATCAATCAGTTATATGGCAGCTATAGGATATAGTCGGGCGATCCTTATAAAATTTAGCATGTCGTATTACTTTGCAAAACAGTGCATTCGTACGAAATCTGAATTCTCCAACTATAAAAAAACAAAGTAATAGCATTCCCGATCAATCAGTTATATGGCAGCTATGAGATATAGTCGGCCGATCCTTATAAAATTTAGCATGTCGTATAACTTTGCAAAACAGCGCATTCGTACGAAATCTGAACTCTCTAGCTATAAAAAAACCAAAGTAATAGCATTCCCGAGCAATCAGTTATAACGCAGCTATAGGATATGGTCGACCGATCCTTATAAAATTTGGCAAGTCGTATTACTTCGCAAAAAGTGCGTTCGTACGAAATCTGAATTCTCCAGCTTTAAAAAGACCAAAGAAATAGCATTCCCGATCAATCAGTTATATGGCAGCTATAGGATATAGTCGGCCGATCCTTATAAAATTTAGCATGTCGTATTACTTTGCAAAACAGTGCATTCGTACGAAATCTGAATTCTCCAGCTATAAAAAAAAAAAGTAATAGCATTCCCGATCAATTAGTTGTAAGGCAGCTTTAGGATTCAGTCGGACGATCCTAATAAAATTTGGCAAGTCGTATTACTTCGCAAAAAAGCGCATTCGGATGAAATCTGAACTCTCCAGCTATAAAAAAACAAAGAAATAGCATTCCCGATCAATCAGTTATAAGGCAGCTTTAGGATTTAGTCGGACGATCATAATAAAATTTGGCAAATCGTATTACTTCGCAAAAAAGTCGTGTTACTTCGCAAAAAAGTGCGTTCGTACGAAATCTGAATTCTCCAGCTTTAAAAAAAAAAACATAAAAATAGCATTCCCGATCAATCAGTTATAAGGCAGCTTTAGGATTTAGTCGGACGATCCTAATAAAATTTGGCAAGTCGTATTACTTCGCAAAAAAGCGCATTCGTACGAAATCTGAACTCTCTAGCTATAAAAACACCAAAGTAATAGCATTCCCGATCAATCAGTTATATGGCAGCTATAGGATTTAGTCGGCCGATCCTTATAAAATTTGGCAAGTCGTATTACTTCGGAAAATAGTGCATTCGCACGAAATCTTAACTCTCTAGCTTTAAAAAAGACCAAAGAAATAGCATTCCCGATCAATCAGTTATATGGCAGCTATAGGATATAGTCGGGCGATCCTTATAAAATTTAGCATGTCGTATTACTTTGCAAAACAGTGCATTCGTACGAAATCTGAATTCTCCAACTATAAAAAAACAAAGTAATAGCATTCCCGACCAATCAGTTATATAGCAGTTATGATATATAGTCGGCCGATCCTTATAAAATTTAGCATGTCGTATAACTTTGCAAAACAGCGCATTCGTACGAAATCTGAACTCTCTAGCTATAAAAAAACCAAAGTAATAGCATTCCCGAGCAATCAGTTATAACGCAGCTATAGGATATGGTCGACCGATCCTTATAAAATTTGGCAAGTCGTATTACTTCGCAAAAAGTGCGTTCGTACGAAATCTGAATTCTCCAGCTTTAAAAAGACCAAAGAAATAGCATTCCCGATCAATCAGTTATATGGCAGCTATAGGATATAGTCGGCCGATCCTTATAAAATTTAGCATGTCGTATTACTTTGCAAAACAGTGCATTCGTACGAAATCTGAATTCTCCAACTATAAAAAAACAAAGTAATAGCATTCCCGATCAATCAGTTATATGGCAGCTATGAGATATAGTCGGCCGATCCTTATAAAATTTAGCATGTCGTATAACTTTGCAAAAAAGCGCATTCGTACGAAATCTGAACTCTCTAGCTATAAAAAAACCAAAGTAATAGCATTCCCGAGCAATCAGTTATAACGCAGCTATAGGATATGGTCGACCGATCCTTATAAAATTTGGCAAATCGTATTACTTCGCAAAAAAGTCGTGTTACTCGCAAAAAGTGCGTTCGTACGAAATCTGAATTCTCCAGCTTTAAAAAAAAAAAACATAGTAATAGCATTCCCGATCAATCAGTTATAAGGCAGCTTTAGGATTTAGTCGGACGATCCTAATAAAATTTGGCAAGTCGTATTACTTCGCAAAAAGCGCATTCGTACGAAATCTGAACTCTCTAGCTATAAAAACACCAAAGTAATAGCATTCCCGATCAATCAGTTATATGGCAGCTATAGGATTTAGTCGGCCGATCCTTATAAAATCTAGCATGTTGTATAACTTTGCAAAACAGTGCATTCGTACGAAATCTGAACTCTCTAGCTATAAAAACACCAAAGTAATAGCATTCCCGATCAATCAGTTATATAGCAGCTATGAGATATAGTCGGCCGATCCTTTTAAAATTTAGCATGTCGTATTACTTTGCAAAACAGTGCATTCGTACGAAATCTGAATTCTCCAGCTATAAAAAAAACAAAGTAATAGCATACCCGATAAATCAGTTATAAGGCAGCTTTAGGATTTAGTCGGGCGATCCTAATAAAATTTGGCAAGTCGTATTACTTCGCAAAAAAGCGCATTCGTACGAAATCTGAACTCTCTAGCTATAAAAACACCAAAGTAATAGCATTCCCGATCAATCAGTTATATGGCAGCTATAGGATTTAGTCGGCCGATCCTTATAAAATCTAGCATGTCGTATAACTTTGCAAAACAGTGCATTCGTACGAAATCTGAACTCTCTAGCTTTAAAAAGACCAAAGAAATAGCATTCCCGATCAATCAGTTATATGGCAGCTATAGGATATAGTCGGCCGATCCTTTTAAAATTTAGCATGTCGTATTACTTTGCAAAACAGTGCATTCGTACGAAATCTGAATTCTCCAGCTATAAAAAAAAAAACAAAGTAATAGCATTCCCGATCAATCAGTTATAAGGCAGCTTTAGGATTTAGTCGGACGATCATAATAAAATTTGGCAAATCGTATTACTTCGCAAAAAAGTCGTGTTACTTCGCAAAAAAGTGCGTTCGTACGAAATCTGAATTCTCCAGCTTTAAAAAAAAAACATAGTAATAGCATTCCCGATCAATCAGTTATAAGGCAGCTTTAGGATTTAGTCGGACGATCCTAATAAAATTTGGCAAGTCGTATTACTTCGCAAAAAGCGCATTCGTACGAAATTTGAACTCTCTATCTATAAAAACACCAAAGTAATAGCATTCCCGATCAATCAGTTATATGGCAGCTATAGGATTTAGTCGGCCGATCCTTATAAAATCTAGCATGTCGTATAACTTTGCAAAACAGTGCATTCGTACGAAATCTGAACTCTCTAGCTATAAAAAAAACCAAGGTAATAGCATTCCCGATCAATCAGTTATAACGCAGCTATAGGATATGGTCGGTCGATCCTTATAAAATTTGGCAAGTCGTATTACTTCGCAAAATAGCTTTAAAAAGACCAAAGAAATAGCATTCCCGATCAATCAGTTATATGGCAGCTATAGGATATAGTCGGGCGATCCTTATAAAATTTAGCATGTCGTATTACTTTGCAAAACAGTGCATTCGTACGAAATCTGAATTCTCCAACTATAAAAAAACAAAGTAATAGCATTCCCGACCAATCAGTTATATAGCAGTTATGATATATAGTCGGCCGATCCTTATAAAATTTAGCATGTCGTATTACTTTGCAAAACAGTGCATTCGTACGAAATCTGAATTCTCCAGCTTAAAAAAAAAAAAAAACAAAGTAATAGCATTCCCGATCAATCAGTTATAAGGCAGCTATGGGATATGGTCGGCCGATCCTTATAAAATTTGGCAAGTCGAATCACTTCGCAAAATAGTGCATTCGTACAAAATCTGAACTCTCTAGCTATAAAAACACCAAAGTAATAGCATTCCCGATCAATCAGTTATATAGCAGCTATGAGATATAGTCGGCCGATCCTTATAAAATTTAGCATGTCGTATTACTTGGCAAAACAGCGCATTCGTACGAAATCTGAACTCTCTAGCTATAAAAAAACCAAAGTAATAGCATTCCCGAGCAATCAGTTATAACGCAGCTATAGGATATGGTCGACCGATCCTTATAAAATTTGGCAAATCGTATTACTTCGCAAAAAAGTCGTTCTTCCAAAATGCGTTCGTACGAAATCTGAATTCTCCAGCTATAAAAAAAAAAAAAGTAATAGCATTCCCGATCAATTAGTTGTAAGGCAGCTTTAGGATTCAGTCGGACGATCCTAATAAAATTTGGCAAGTCGTATTACTTCGCAAAAAAGCGCATTCGGATGAAATCTGAACTCTCCAGCTATAAAAAAACAAAGAAATAGCATTCCCGATCAATCAGTTATAAGGCAGCTTTAGGATTTAGTCGGACGATCATAATAAAATTTGGCAAATCGTATTACTTCGCAAAAAGTCGTGTTACTTCGCAAAAAGTGCGTTCGTACGAAATCTGAATTCTCCAGCTTTAAAAAAAAAACATAAAAATAGCATTCCCGATCAATCAGTTATAAGGCAGCTTTAGGATTTAGTCGGACGATCCTAATAAAATTTGGCAAGTCGTATTACTTCGCAAAAAAGCGCATTCGTACGAAATCTGAACTCTCTAGCTATAAAAACACCAAAGTAATAGCATTCCCGATCAATCAGTTATATGGCAGCTATAGGATTTAGTCGGCCGATCCTTATAAAATTTGGCAAGTCGTATTACTTCGGAAAATAGTGCATTCGCACGAAATCTTAACTCTCTAGCTTTAAAAAGACCAAAGAAATAGCATTCCCGATCAATCAGTTATATGGCAGCTATAGGATATAGTCGGGCGATCCTTATAAAATTTAGCATGTCGTATTACTTTGCAAAACAGTGCATTCGTACGAAATCTGAATTCTCCAACTATAAAAAAACCAAAGTAATAGCATTCCCGACCAATCAGTTATATAGCAGTTATGATATATAGTCGGCCGATCCTTATAAAATTTAGCATGTCGTATAACTTTGCAAAACAGCGCATTCGTACGAAATCTGAACTCTCTAGCTATAAAAAAACCAAAGTAATAGCATTCCCGAGCAATCAGTTATAACGCAGCTATAGGATATGGTCGACCGATCCTTATAAAATTTGGCAAGTCGTATTACTTCGCAAAAAAGTGCGTTCGTACGAAATCTGAATTCTCCAGCTTTAAAAAGACCAAAGAAATAGCATTTCCGATCAATCAGTTATATGGCAGCTATAGGATATAGTCGGCCGATCCTTATAAAATTTAGCATGTCGTATTACTTTGCAAAACAGTGCATTCGTACGAAATCTGAATTCTCCAACTATAAAAAAACAAAGTAATAGCATTCCCGATCAATCAGTTATATGGCAGCCATGAGATATAGTCGGCCGATCCTTATAAAATTTAGCATGTCGTATAACTTTGCAAAAAAGCGCATTCGTACGAAATCTGAACTCTCTAGCTATAAAAAAACCAAAGTAATAGCATTCCCGAGCAATCAGTTATAACGCAGCTATAGGATATGGTCGACCGATCCTTATAAAATTTGGCAAATCGTATTACTTCGCAAAAAAGTCGTGTTACTTCGCAAAAAAGTGCGTTCGTACGAAATCTGAATTCTCCAGCTTTAAAAAAAAAAACATAGTAATAGCATTCCCGATCAATCAGTTATAAGGCAGCTTTAGGATTTAGTCGGACGATCCTAATAAAATTTGGCAAGTCGTATTACTTCGCAAAAAAGCGCATTCGTACGAAATCTGAACTCTCTAGCTATAAAAACACCAAAGTAATAGCATTCCCGATCAATCAGTTATATGGCAGCTATAGGATTTAGTCGGCCGATCCTTATAAAATCTAGCATGTTGTATAACTTTGCAAAACAGTGCATTCGTACGAAATCTGAACTCTCTAGCTATAAAAACACCAAAGTAATAGCATTCCCGATCAATCAGTTATATAGCAGCTATGAGATATAGTCGGCCGATCCTTATAAAATTTAGCATGTCGTATTACTTTGCAAAACAGTGCATTCGTACGAAATCTGAATTCTCCAGCTATAAAAAATCAAAGTAATAGCATACCCGATAAATCAGTTATAAGGCAGCTTTAGGATTTAGTCGGGCGATCCTAATAAAATTTGGCAAGTCGTATTACTTCGCAAAAAAGCGCATTCGTACGAAATCTGAACTCTCTAGCTATAAAAACACCAAAGTAATAGCATTCCCGATCAATCAGTTATATGGCAGCTATAGGATTTAGTCGGCCGATCCTTATAAAATCTAGCATGTCGTATAACTTTGCAAAACAGTGCATTCGTACGAAATCTGAACTCTCTAGCTTTAAAAAGACCAAAGAAATAGCATTCCCGATCAATCAGTTATATGGCAGCTATAGGATATAGTCGGCCGATCCTTTTAAAATTTAGCATGTCGTATTACTTTGCAAAACAGTGCATTCGTACGAAATCTGAATTCTCCAGCTATAAAAAAAAAAACAAAGTAATAGCATTCCCGATCAATCAGTTATAAGGCAGCTTTAGGATTTAGTCGGACGATCATAATAAAATTTGGCAAATCGTATTACTTCGCAAAAAGTCGTGTTACTTCGCAAAAAAGTGCTTCGTACGAAATCTGAATTCTCCAGCTTTAAAAAAACCAATAGTAATAGCATTCCCGATCAATCAGTTATAAGGCAGCTTTAGGATTTAGTCGGACGATCCTAATAAAATTTGGCAAGTCGTATTACTTCGCAAAAAAGCGCATTCGTACGAAATTTGAACTCTCTATCTATAAAAACACCAAAGTAATAGCATTCCCGATCAATCAGTTATATGGCAGCTATAGGATTTAGTCGGCCGATCCTTATAAAATCTAGCATGTCGTATAACTTTGCAAAACAGTGCATTCGTACGAAATCTGAACTCTCTAGCTATAAAAAAAACCAAAGGTAATAGCATTCCCGATCAATCAGTTATAACGCAGCTATAGGATATGGTCGGTCGATCCTTATAAAATTTGGCAAGTCGTATTACTTCGCAAAATAGCTTTAAAAAGACCAAAGAAATAGCATTCCCGATCAATCAGTTATATGGCAGCTATAGGATATAGTCGGGCGATCCTTATAAAATTTAGCATGTCGTATTACTTTGCAAAAACAGTGCATTCGTACGAAATCTGAATTCTCCAACTATAAAAAAACAAAGTAATAGCATTCCCGACCAATCAGTTATATAGCAGTTATGATATATAGTCGGCCGATCCTTATAAAATTTAGCATGTCGTATTACTTTGCAAAACAGTGCATTCGTACGAAATCTGAATTCTCCAGCTTAAAAAAAAAAAAAAAAGTAATAGCATTCCCGATCAATCAGTTATAAGGCAGCTATGGGATATGGTCGGCCGATCCTTATAAAATTTGGCAAGTCGAATCACTTCGCAAAATAGTGCATTCGTACAAAATCTGAACTCTCTAGCTATAAAAACACCAAAGTAATAGCATTCCCGATCAATCAGTTATATAGCAGCTATGAGATATAGTCGGCCGATCCTTATAAAATTTAGCATGTCGTATTACTTGGCAAAACAGTGCATTCGTACGAAATCTGAATTCTTCAGCTTTAAAAAAAAAGAAAGGAAAGCTAACTTCGGGCGGAGCCGAAGTTGATGTACCCTTTGCATTAAAACCGGATATTTATCGCAAACCGATTCTTATGATTAAATAATAATAAACCCAATAAACTACAATAAAAAATCTAAAAAACAAGAAAGGAAAGCTAACTTCGGACGGAGCCGAAGTTATATACCTTGCAGTTAAAACCGGATATATATCGCAAACATCGGATATAGTTGGCTGATCCTTATGATTACATCATAATAAAACCAATCAATTACAATAAAAAATCGAAAAAAAAGTCCCAAGCTTTTATCTTCAAAAATACAAAAGTTGATATTTCAGCTATATGGCAGCTATAGGATATAGTCGGCCGATCCTAATGAAATTTTGTAGGTCGGATTAACTGACCAAAAAATATAATTCGTACCAAGTTCCAGCTTTCTATCTTCAAAAACACGAAAGTTGGGTCATTTCCGATCGTTCAGTTATATGGCGGCTATAGGATATAGTCGGCCGATCCTTATAAAATTTGGCATGTCGTAATATTTGGCCAAAAATAGCTCTCATGTCAAATTTGAACTCTCTAACTCTAAAAACACCAAAGTTATACCATTCCCGATCAATCAGTTATATGGCAGCTATAGGATATAGTCGGCCGATCCCGGCCGTTCCGACTTATATACTGCGTGCAAAGGAAAGAAGGGCGTGTTCAAAGTTTCAAGTCGATAGCTTTAAAACTGAGAGACTAGTTTGCGTAGAAACAGACAGACGGACAGACGGACAGACAGACAGACGGACAGACGGACAGACGGACAGACGGACATGCTCATATCAACTCAGGAGGTGATCCTGATCAAGAATATATATACTTTATAGGGTCGGAGATGTCTCCTTCACTGCGTTGCACACTTTTGGACAAAATTATAATACCCTCTGCAAGGGTATAAAAAGTCCCAAACTTCTATCTTCAAAAGTACCAAAGTTGGTATTTCTACCAAAAACCATTTCCGATCGTTCAGTTCTATGGCAGCTATAGGATATAGTCGGCCGATTCCTAATAAAATTTGGCAGGTTGGATAAGCTGACCAAAAAGCGCAATTCGTACTAAATTTCAACTTTCTATCTTTAAAAAACACGAAAGTAATGGGTCATTTCCGATCGTTCAGTTATATGGCAGCTATAAGATATGGTCGGCCGATCCTTATGAAATTTGGAATGTCGTAATGTTTTGCCAAAGATAGCTCTCGTGTCAAATTTGAACTCTCTAACTCTAAAAACACCTAAGTTATACCATTTTCGATCAATCAGTTATATGGCAGCTATAGGATATAGTCGGCCGATCCGGGACGTTCCAACTTATATACTGCGCGCAAAGGAAAGAAGGACGTGTGCAAAGTTTCAAGACGATAGCTTTTAAACTGAGAGACAAGTTCGCGTAGAATCGGACAGACAGACAGACGGACAGACGGACATGCTCATATAAACTCAGGGGGTGATCCTGATCAAGAATATATATACTTTATAGGGTCGGAGATGTCTCCTTTACTGCGTTGCACACTTTTGGACAAAATTATAATACCCTCTGCAAGGGTATAAAAACAAAGTAATAGCATTCCCGATCAATCAGTTATAACGCAGCTATAGGATATGGTCGGCCGATCCTTATAAAATTTGGCAAGTCGTATTACTTCGCAAAATAGTGCATTCGTACGAAATCTGAACTCTCTAGCTTTAAAAAGACCAAAGAAATAGCATTCCCGATCAATCAGTTATATGGCAGCTATGAGATATAGTCGGCCGATCCTTATAAAATTTAGCATGTCGTATAACTTTGCAAAACAGCGCATTCGTACGAAATCTGAACTCTCTAGCTATAAAAAAACCAAAGTAATAGCATTCCCGAGCAATCAGTTATAACGCAGCTATAGGATATGGTCGACCGATCCTTATAAAATTTGGCAAGTCGTATTACTTCGCAAAAAAGTGCGTTCGTACGAAATCTGAATTCTCCAGCTTTAAAAAGACCAAAGAAATAGCATTCCCGATCAATCAGTTATATGGCAGCTATGAGATATAGTCGGCCGATCCTTATAAAATTTAGCATGTCGTATAACTTTGCAAAACAGTGCATTCGTACGAAATCTGAACTAGCTATAAAAAAACCAAAGTAATAGCATTCCCGATCAATCAGTTATAACGCAGCTATAGGATATGGTCGGCCGATCCTTATAAAATTTGGCAAGTCGTATTACTTCGCAAAATAGTGCATTCGTACGAAATCTTAACTCTCTAGCTTTAAAAAGACCAAAGAAATAGCATTCCCGATCAATCAGTTATATGGCAGCTATAGGATATAGTCGGGCGATCCTTATAAAATTTAGCATGTCGTATTACTTTGCAAAACAGTGCATTCGTACGAAATCTGAATTTTCCAGCTATTAAAAAACAAAGTAATAGCATTCCCGATCAATCAGTTATATAGCAGTTATGATATATAGTCGGCCGATCCTTATAAAATTTAGCATGTCGTATTACTTTGCAAAACAGTGCATTCGTACGAAATCTGAACTCTCCAGCTTAAAAAAAAAAAAAACCAAAGTAATAGCATTCCCGATCAATCAGTTATAACGCAGCTATAGGATATGGTCGGCCGATCCTTATAAAATTTGGCAAGTCGTATTACTTCGCAAAATAGTGCATTCGTACGAAATCTGAACTCTCTAGCTATAAAAACACCAAAGTAATAGCATTCCCGATCAATCAGTTATATGGCAGCTATGAGATATAGTCGGCCGATCCTTATAAAATTTAGCATGTCGTATTACTTTGCAAAACAGTGCATTCGTACGAAATCTGAATTCTTCAGCTTTAAAAAAAACAAAGGAATAGCTAACTTCGGGCCGAGCAATCAGTTGATATACCTGCAGTTAAAACCGGATATTTATCGCAAACCGATTCTTATGATTAAATAATAATAAACCCAATAAACTACAATAAAAAATCTAAAAAAAAAGTCCCAAACTTCTATCTTCAAAAGTACCAAAGTTGGTATTTCTACCAAAAACCATTTCCGATCGTTCAGTTCTATGGCAGCTATAGGATATAGTCGGCCGATTCTAATGAAATTTGGCAGGTTGGATAAGCTGACCAAAAAATACAATATGTACTAAGTTTCAGCTTTCTATCTTCAAAAACACGAAAGTTGGGTCATTTCCGATCGTTCAGTTATATGGCAGCTATAAGATATAGTCGGCCGATCCTTATGAAATTTGGAATGTCGTATAACTTTGCAAAACAGCGCATTCGTACGAAATCTGAACTCCCTAGCTTTAAAAAGACCAAAGAAATAGCATTCCCGATCAATCAGTTATATGGCAGCTATGAGATATAGTCGGCCGATCCTTATAAAATTTAGCATGTCGTATAACTTTGCAAAACAGCGCATTCGTACGAAATCTGAACTCTCTAGCTATAAAACAACCAAAGTAATAGCATTCCCGAGCAATCAGTTATAACGCAGCTATAGGATATGGTCGACCGATCCTTATAAAATTTGGCAAGTCGTATTACTTCGCAAAAAAGCGTATTCGTACGAAATCTGAACTCTCTAGCTATAAAAACACCAAAGTAATAGCATTCCCGATCAATCAGTTATATGGCAGCTATGAGATATAGTCGGCATGTCGTATAACTTTGCAAAACAGTGCATTCGTACGAAATCTGAATTCTCCAGCTATAAAAAATCAAAGTAATAGCATTCCCGATCAATCAGTTATAAGGCAGCTTTAGGATTTAGTCGGACGATCATAATAAAATTTGGCAAGTCGTATTACTTCGCAAAAAAGCGCATTCGTACGAAATCTGAACTCTCTAGCTATAAAAAAACCAAAGTAATAGCATTCCCGAGCAATCAGTTATAACGCAGCTATAGGATATGGTCGACCGATCCTTATAAAATTTGGCAAGTCGTATTACTTCGCAAAAAAGTGCGTTCGTACGAAATCTGAATTCTCCAGCTTTAAAAAGACCAAAGAAATAGCATTCCCGATCAATCAGTTATATGGCAGCTATAGGATATAGTCGGCCGATCCTTATAAAATTTAGCATGTCGTATTACTTTGCAAAACAGTGCATTCGTACGAAATCTGAATTCTCCAGCTATAAAAAAACAAAGTAATAGCATTCCCGATCAATTAGTTATAAGGCAGCTTTAGGATTTAGTCGGACGATCATAATAAAATTTGGCAAATCGTATTACTTCGCAAAAAAGTCGTGTTACTTCGCAAAAAAGTGCGTTCGTACGAAATCTGAATTCTCCAGCTTAAAAAAAAAAACATAGTAATAGCATTCCCGATCAATCAGTTATAAGGCAGCTTTAGGATTAAGTCGGACGATCCTAATAAAATTTGGCAAGTCGTATTACTTCGCAAAAAAGCGCATTCGTACGAAATCTGAACTCTCTAGCTATAAAAACACCAAAGTAATAGCATTCCCGATCAATCAGCTATATGGCAGCTATAGGATTTAGTCGGCCGATCCTTATAAAATCTAGCATGTCGTATAACTTTGCAAAACAGTGGATTCGTACGAAATCTGAATTCTCCAGCTATAAAAAAACAAAGTAATAGCATTCCCGATCAATCAGTTATATGGCAGCTTTAGGATTTAGTCGGACGATCCTTATAAAATTTGGCAAGTCGTGTTACTTCGCAAAAAAGCGCATTCGTACGAAATCTGAACTCTCTAGCTATAAAAACACCAAAGTAATAGCATTCCCGATCAATCAGTTATATGGCAGCTATGAGATATAGTCGGCATGTCGTATAACTTTGCAAAACAGTGCATTCGTACGAAATCTGAATTCTCCAGCTATAAAAAATCAAAGTAATAGCATTCCCGATCAATCAGTTATAAGGCAGCTTTAGGATTTAGTCGGACGATCATAATAAAATTTGGCAAGTCGTATTACTTCGCAAAAAAGCGCATTCGTACGAAATCTGAACTCTCTAGCTATAAAAAAACCAAAGTAATAGCATTCCCGAGCAATCAGTTATAACGCAGCTATAGGATATGGTCGACCGATCCTTATAAAATTTGGCAAGTCGTATTACTTCGCAAAAAAGTGCGTTCGTACGAAATCTGAATTCTCCAGCTTTAAAAAGACCAAAGAAATAGCATTCCCGATCAATCAGTTATATGGCAGCTATAGGATATAGTCGGCCGATCCTTATAAAATTTAGCATGTCGTATTACTTTGCAAAACAGTGCATTCGTACGAAATCTGAATTCTCCAGCTATAAAAAAACAAAGTAATAGCATTCCCGATCAATCAGTTATAAGGCAGCTTTAGGATTTAGTCGGACGATCATAATAAAATTTGGCAAATCGTATTACTTCGCAAAAAAGTCGCATTCGTACGAAATCTGAATTCTCCAGCTTAAAAAAAAACAAAGTAATAGCATTCCCGATCAATCAGTTATAAGGCAGCTTTAGGATTAAGTCGGACGATCCTAATAAAATTTGGCAAGTCGTATTACTTCGCAAAAAAGCGCATTCGTACGAAATCTGAACTCTCTAGCTATAAAAACACCAAAGTAATAGCATTCCCGATCAATCAGTTATATGGCAGCTATAGGATTTAGTCGGCCGATCCTTATAAAATTTAGCATGTCGTATAACTTTGCAAAACAGTGCATTCGTACGAAATCTGAATTCTCCAGCTATAAAAAAACAAAGTAATAGCATTCCCGATCAATCAGTTATATGGCAGCTTTAGGATTTAGTCGGACGATCCTTATAAAATTTGGCAAGTCGTATTACTTCGCAAAAAGCGCATTCGTACGAAATCTGAACTCTCTAGCTATAAAAACACCAAAGTAATAGCATTCCCGATCAATCAGTTATATGGCAGCTATAGGATTTAGTCGGCCGATCCTTATAAAATTTAGCATGTCGTATAACTTTGCAAAACAGTGCATTCGTACGAAATCTGAATTCTCCAGCTATAAAAAAACAAAGTAATAGCATTCCCGATCAATCAGTTATAAGGCAGCTTTAGGATTTAGTCGGACGATCATAATAAAATTTGGCAAATCGTATTACTTCGCAAAAAAACTGCAAAAAGTGCGTTCGTACGAAATCTGAATTCTCCAGCTATAAAAAAAAACATAGTAATAGCATTCCCGATCAATCAGTTATAAGGCAGCTTTAGGATTTAGTCGGACGATCCTAATAAAATTTGGCAAGTCGTATTACTTCGCAAAAAAGCGCATTCGTACGAAATCTGAACTCTCTAGCTATAAAAACACCAAAGTAATAGCATTCCCGATCAATCAGTTATAACGCAGCTATAGGATATGGTCGACCGATCCTTATAAAATTTGGCAAGTCGTATTACTTCGCAAAAAAGTGCGTTCGTACGAAATCTGAATTCTCCAGCTTTAAAAAGACCAAAGAAATAGCATTCCCGATCAATCAGTTATATGGCAGCTATAGGATATAGTCGGCCGATCCTTATAAAATTTAGCATGTCGTATTACTTTGCAAAACAGTGCATTCGTACGAAATCTGAATTCTCCAGCTATAAAAAAAACAAAGTAATAGCATTCCCGATCAATTAGTTATAAGGCAGCTTTAGGATTTAGTCGGACGATCATAATAAAATTTGGCAAATCGTATTACTTCGCAAAAAAGTCGTGTTACTTCGCAAAAAAGTGCGTTCGTACGAAATCTGAATTCTCCAGCTTAAAAAAAAAAACATAGTAATAGCATTCCCGATCAATCAGTTATAAGGCAGCTTTAGGATTTAGTCGGACGATCCTAATAAAATTTGGCAAGTCGTATTACTTCGCAAAAAAGCGCATTCGTACGAAATCTGAACTCTCTAGCTATAAAAACACCAAAGTAATAGCATTCCCGATCAATCAGTTATATGGCAGCTATAGGATTTAGTCGGCCGATCCTTATAAAATTTAGCATGTCGTATTACTTTGCAAAACAGTGCATTCGTACGAAATCTGAATTCTCCAGCTATAAAAAAAACAAAGTAATAGCATTCCCGATCAATTAGTTATAAGGCAGCTTTAGGATTTAGACGGCCGATCCTTATAAAATTTGGCAAGTCGTATTACTTCGCAAAAAAGTGCATTCGTACGAAATGTGAATTCTCCAGCTTTAAAAAAAAAATAGTAATAGCATTCCCGATCAATCAGTTATAAGGCAGCTTTAGGATTTAGTCGGACGATCCTTATAAAATTTGGCAAGTCGTATTACTTCGCAAAAAAGCGCATTCGTACGAAATCTGAACTCTCTAGCTATAAAAACACCAAAGTAATAGCATTCCCGATCAATCAGTTATATGGCAGCTATGAGATATAGTCGGCCGATCCTTATAAAATTTAGCATGTCGTATTACTTTGCAAAACAGTGCATTCGTACGAAATCTGAATTCTCCAGCTTAAAAAAAAAAGGAAAGTAATAGCTATTCCCGATCAATCAGTTAAAAATAATCGCAAACCGACTTATAGGATTTAGTCGGATCGATCCTAATAAAATTTGGCAAGTCGTATTACTTCGCATTAAAAGCGCATTCGTACGAAATCTGAACTCTCTAGCTATAAAAACACCAAAGTAATAGCATTCCCGATCAATCAGTTATAACGCAGCTATAGGATATGGTCGGCCGATCCTTATAAAATTTGGCAAGTCGTATTACTTCGCAAAAAAGTGCATTCGTACGAAATCTGAACTCTCTAGCTTTAAAAAGACCAAAGAAATAGCATTCCCGATCAATCAGTTATATGGCAGCTATGAGATATAGTCGGCCGATCCTTATAAAATTTAGCATGTCGTATTACTTTGCAAAACAGTGCATTCGTACGAAATCTGAATTCTCCAGCTATAAAAAAACAAAGTAATAGCATTCCCGATCAATCAGTTATAAGGCAGCTTTAGGATTCAGTCGGAGGATCCTAATAAAATTTGGCAAGTCGTATTACTTCGCAAAAAAGCGCATTCATACGAAATCTGAACTCTCTAGCTATAAAAACACCAAGGTAATAGCATTCCCGATCAATCAGTTAAAACGCAGCTATAGGATATGGTCGACCGATTCTTATAAAATTTGGCAAGTCGTATTACTTCGCAAAATAGTGCATTCGTACGAAATCTGAACTCTCTAGCTTTAAGAAGACCAAAGAAATAGCATTCCCGATCAATCAGTTATATGGCAGCTATAGGATTTAGTCGGCCGATCCTTATAAAATCTAGCATGTCGTATTACTTTGCAAAACAGTGCATTCGTACGAAATCTGAACTCTCTAGCTATAAAAACACCAAAGTAATAGCATTCCCGATCAATCAGTTATATGGCAGCTATGAGATATAGTCGGCCGATCCTAATAAAATTTGGCAAGTCGTATTACTTCGCAAAAAAGCGCATTCGTACGAAATGTGAACTCTCTAGCCATAAAAACACCAAGGTAATAGCATTCCCGATCAATCAGTTATAACGCAGCTATAGGATATGGTCGGCCGATCCTTATAAAATTTGGCAAGTCGTATTACTTCGCAAAATAGTGCATTCGTACGAAATCTGAACTCTCTAGCTTTAAAAAGACCAAAGAAATAGCATTCCCGATCAATCAGTTATATGGCAGCTATAGGATTTAGTCGGCCGATCCTTATAAAATCTAGCATGTCGTATTACTTTGCAAAACAGTGCATTCGTACGAAATCTGAATTCTCCAGCTATAAAAAAAACAAAGTAATAGCATTCCCGATCAATCAGTTATAAGGCAGCTTTAGGATTTAGTCGGACGATCATAATAAAATTTGGCAAGTCGTATAACTTCGCAAAAAAGCGCATTCGTACGAAATCTGAACTCTCTAGCTATAAAAAAACAAAGTAATAGCATTCCCGATCAATCAGTTATATGGCAGCTTTAGGATTTAGTCGGCCGATCCTTATAAAATTTGGCAAGTCGTATTACTTCGCAAAAAGTGCGTTCGTACGAAATCTGAATTCTCCAGCTTTAAAAAAAAAACAAAGTAATAGCATTCCCGATCAATCAGTTATAAGGCAGCTTTAGGATTTAGTCGGACGATCCTAATAAAATTTGGCAAGTCGTATTACTTCGCAAAAAAGCGCATTCGTACGAAATCTGAACTCTCTAGCTATAAAAACACCAAGGTAATAGCATTCCCGATCAATCAGTTATATGGCAGCTATGAGATATAGTCGGCCGATCCTTATAAAATTTAGCATGTCGTATAACTTTGCAAAACAGTGCATTCGTACGAAATCTGAATTCTCCAGCTATAAAAAAACAAAGTAATAGCATTCCCGATCAATCAGTTATAACGCAGCTTTAGGATTTAGTCGGACGATCCTAATAAAATTTGGCAAGTCGTATTACTTCGCAAAAAAGCGCATTCGTACGAAATCTGAACTCTCTAGCTATAAAAACACCAAAGTAATAGCATTCCCGATCAATCAGTTATAACGCAGCTATAGGATATGGTCGGCCGATCCTTATAAAATTTGGCAAGTCGTATTACTTCGCAAAAAGTGCGTTCGTACGAAATCTGAATTCTCCAGCTTTAAAAAGACCAAAGAAATAGCATTCCCGATCAATCAGTTATATGGCAGCTATAGGATACAGTCGGCCGATCCTTATAAAATTTAGCATGTCGTATAACTTTGCAAAACAGTGCATTCGTACGAAATCTGAATTCTCAAGCTATAAAAAAAACAAAGTAATAGCATTCCCGATCAATCAGTTATATGGCAGCTATAGGATTTAGTCGGCTGATCCTTATAAAATTTAGCATGTCGTATTACTTTGCAAAACAGTGCATTCGTACGAAATCTGAATTCTCCAGCTATAAAAAAAACAAAGTAATAGCATTCCCGATCAATCAGTTATAAGGCAGCTTTAGGATTTAGTCGGACGATCATAATAAAATTTGGCAAATCGTATTACTTCGCAAAAAAGCGCATTCGTACGAAATCTGAACTCTCTAGCTATAAAAACACCAAAGTAATAGCATTCCCGATCAATCAGTTATATGGCAGCTATAGGATTTAGTCGGCCGATCCTTATAAAATCTAGCATGTCGTATAACTTTGCAAAACAGTGGATTCGCACGAAATCTGAATTCTCCAGCTATAAAAAAACAAAGTAATAGCATTCCCGATCAATCAGTTATATGGCAGCTTTAGGATTTAGTCGGACGATCCTTATAAAATTTGGCAAGTCGTGTTACTTCGCAAAAAAGTGCGTTCGTACGAAATCTGAATTCTCCAGCTTTAAAAAAAAAAACAAAGTATTAGCATTCCCGATCAATCAGTTATAACGCAGCTTTAGGATTTAGTCGGATGATCCTAATATAATTTGGCAAGTCGTATTACTTCGCAAAAAAGCGCATTCGTACGAAATCTGAACTCTCTAGCTATAAAAACACCAAAGTAATAGCATTCCCGATCAATCAGTTATATAGCAGCTATGAGATATAGTCGGCCGATCCTTATAAAATTTAGCATGTCGTATTACTTTGCAAAACAGTGCATTCGTACGAAATCTGAATTCTCCAGCTTTAAAAAAACCAAAAAGTAATAGCTTACTTCGGGCGGACCGAAGTTGATATACCCTTGCAGTTAAAACCGGATATATATCGCAAACCGATTCTTATAAAATCTAATCCTAATCCGATCCTAATAAAATTTGGCAAGTCGTATTACTTCGCAAAAAAGCGCATTCGTACGAAATCTGAACTCTCTAGCTATAAAAACACCAAGGTAATAGCATTCCCGATCAATCAGTTATAACGCAGCTATAGGATATGGTCGGCCGATCCTTATAAAATTTGGCAAGTCGTATTACTTCGCAAAATAGTGCATTCGTACGAAATCTGAACTCTCTAGCTTTAAAAAGACCAAAGAAATAGCATTCCCGATCAATCAGTTATATGGCAGCTATGAGATATAGTCGGCCGATCCTTATAAAATTTAGCATGTCGTATAACTTTGCAAAACAGTGCATTCGTACGAAATCTGAATTCTCCAGCTATAAAAAAACAAAGTAATAGAATTCCCGATCAATCAGTTATAACGCAGCTTTAGGATTTAGTCGGACGATCCTTATAAAATTTAGCATGTCGTGTTACTTCGCAAAAAAGTGCGTTCGTACGAAATGTGAATTCTCCAGCTTTAAAAAAAAAAAAAGTAATAGCATTCCCGATCATTCAGTTATAAGGCAGCTTTAGGATTTAGTCGGACGATCCTAATAAAATTTGGCAAATCGTATTACTTCGCAAAAAAGCGCATTCGTACGAAATCTGAATTCTCCAGCTTTAAAAAGACCAAAGTAATAGCATTCCCGATCAATCAGTTATATGGCAGCTATAGGATATAGTCGGCCGATCCTTATAAAATTTAGCATGTCGTATTACTTTGCAAATACGGGCATTCGTACGAAATCTGAATTCTCCAGCTATAAAAAAACAAAGAAATAGCATTCCCGATCAATCAGTTATAAGGCAGCTTTAGGATTTAGTCGGACGATCCTAATAAAATTTGGCAAGTCGTATTACTTCGCAAAAAAGCGCATTCGTACGAAATCTGAACTCTCTAGCTATAAAAACACCAAAGTAATAGCATTCCCAATCAATCAGTTATAACGCAGCTATAGGATATGGTCGGCCGATCCTTATAAAATTTGGCAAGTCGTATTACTTCGCAAAAAAGCGCATTCGTACGAAATCTGAATTCTCCAGCTTTAAAAAGACCAAAGTAATAGCATTCCCGATCAATCAGTTATATGGCAGCTATAGGATATGGTCGGCCGATCCTTATAAAATTTAGCATGTCGTATTACTTTGCAAATACGGGCATTCGTACGAAATCTGAATTCTCCAGCTATAAAAAAACAAAGAAATAGCATTCCCGATCAATCAGTTATAAGGCAGCTTTAGGATTTAGTCGGACGATCATAATAAAATTTGGCAAATCGTATTACTTCGCAAAAAAGCGCATTCGTACGAAATCTGAACTCTCTAGCTATAAAAACACCAAAGTAATAGCATTCCCGATCAATCAGTTATATGGCAGCTATAGGATTTAGTCGGCCGATCCTTATAAAATCTAGCATGTCGTATAACTTTGCAAAACAGTGGATTCGTACGAAATCTGAATTCTCCAGCTATAAAAAAACAAAGTAATAGCATTCCCGATCAATCAGTTATATGGCAGCTTTAGGATTTAGTCGGACGACCCTTATAAAATTTGGCAAGTCGTGTTACTTCGCAAAAAAGTGCCATCGTACGAAATGTGAATTCTCCAGCTTTAAAAAAAAACATAGTAATAGCATTCCCGATCAATCAGTTATAAGGCAGCTTTAGGATTTAGTCGGACGATCCTAATAAAATTTGGCAAGTCGTATTACTTCGCAAAAAAGCGCATTCGTACGAAATCTGAACTCTCTAGCTATAAAAACACCAAAGTAATAGCATTCCCGATCAATCAGTTATATGGCAGCTATGAGATATAGTCGGCCGATCCTTATAAAATTTAGCATGTCGTATAACTTTGCAAAACAGTGCATTCGTACGAAATCTGAATTCTCCAGCTATAAAAAAACAAAGTAATAGCATTCCCGATCAATCAGTTATAACGCAGCTTTAGGATTCAGTCGGACGATCCTAATAAAATTTGGCAAGTCGTATTACTTCGCAAAAAGCGCATTCGTACGAAATCTGAACTCTCTAGCTATAAAAACACCAAAGTAATAGCATTCCCGATCAATCAGTTATAAGGCAGCTTTAGGATTTAGTCGGACGATCCTAATAAAATTTGGCAAATCGTATTACTTCGCAAAAAAGCGCATTCGTACGAAATCTGAACTCTCTAGCTATAAAAACACCAAAGTAATAGCATTCCCGATCAATCAGTTATATGGCAGCTATAGGATTTAGTCGGCCGATCCTTATAAAATTAAGCATGTCGTATTACTTCGCAAAATAGTGCATTCGTACGAAATCTGAATTCTCCAGCTTTAAAAAAAACAAAAAGGAAAGTAGCATTCCCGATCAATCAGTTATAAGGCAGCTATAAAAGATTTAGGAATTTAATCGGAATCCGATCCTAATAAAATTTGGCAAGTCGTATTACTTCGCAAAAAAGCGCATTCGTACGAAATCTGAACTCTCTAGCTATAAAAACACCAAAGTAATAGCATTCCCGATCAATCAGTTATATGGCAGCTATAGGATTTAGTCGGCCGATCCTTATAAAATCTAGCATGTCGTATAACTTTGCAAAACAGTGCATTCGTACGAAATCTGAATTCTCCAGCTATAAAAAAACAAAGTAATAGCATTCCCGATCAATCAGTTATAAGGCAGCTTTAGGATTTAGTCGGACGATCCTTATAAAATTTAGCATGTCGTGTTACTTCGCAAAAAAGTGCATTCGTACGAAATCTGAATTCTCCAGCTTTAAAAAAAACAAATAGTAATAGCATTCCCGATCAATCAGTTATAAGGCAGCTTTAGGATTTAGTCGGACGATCATAATAAAATTTGGCAAATCGTATTACTTCGCAAAAAAGCGCATTCGTACGAAATCTAAATTCTCCAGCATTAAAAAGACCAAAGAAATAGCATTCCCGATCAATCAGTTATATGGCAGCTATAGGATATAGTCGGCCGATCCTTATAAAATTTAGCATGTCGTGTTACTTCGCAAAAAAGTGCGTTCGTACGAAATGTGAATTCTCCAGCTTTAAAAAAAAAAACATAGTAATAGCATTCCCGATCAATCAGTTATAAGGCAGCTTTAGGATTTAGTCGGACGATCCTAATAAAATTTGGCAAGTCGTATTACTTCGCAAAAAACGCGATTCGTACGAAATCTGAACTCTCTAGCTATAAAAACACCAAAGTAATAGCATTCCCGATCAATCAGTTATATGGCAGCTATGAGGATATAGTCGGCCGATCCTTATAAAATTTAGCATGTCGTATAACTTTGCAAAACAGTGCATTCGTACGAAATCTGAATTCTCCAGCTATAAAAAAACAAAGTAATAGCATTCCCGATCAATCAGTTATAACGCAGCTTTAGGATTTAGTCGGACGATCCTAATAAAATTTGGCAAGTCGTATTACTTCGCAAAAAAGCGCGTTCGTACGAAATCTGAACTCTCTAGCTATAAAAACACCAAAGTAATAGCATTCCCGATCAATCAGTTATATGGCAGCTATGAGGATATAGTCGGCCGATCCTTATAAAATTTAGCATGTCGTATAACTTTGCAAAACAGTGCATTCGTACGAAATCTGAATTCTCCAGCTATAAAAAAACAAAGTAATAGCATTCCCGATCAATCAGTTATAACGCAGCTTTAGGATTTAGTCGGACGATCCTAATAAAATTTGGCAAGTCGTATTACTTCGCAAAAAAGCGCATTCGTACGAAATCTGAACTCTCTAGCTATAAAAACACCAAAGTAATAGCATTCCCGATCAATCAGTTATATGGCAGCTATGAGATATAGTCGGCCGATCCTTATAAAATTTAGCATGTCGTATAACTTTGCAAAACAGTGCATTCGTACGAAATCTGAATTCTCCAGCTATAAAAAAACAAAGTAATAGCATTCCCGATCAATCAGTTATAACGCAGCTTTAGGATTTAGTCGGACGATCCTAATAAAATTTGGCAAGTCGTATTACTTCGCAAAAAGCGCATTCGTACGAAATCTGAACTCTCTAGCTATAAAAACACCAAAGTAATAGCATTCCCGATCAATCAGTTATATGGCAGCTATGAGATATAGTCGGCCGATCCTTATAAAATTTAGCATGTCGTATAACTTTGCAAAACAGTGCATTCGTACGAAATCTGAATTCTCCAGCTATAAAAAAACAAAGTAATAGCATTCCCGATCAATCAGTTATAACGCAGCTTTAGGATTTAGTCGGACGATCCTAATAAAATTTGGCAAGTCGTATTACTTCGCAAAAAAGCGCATTCGTACGAAATCTGAACTCTCTAGCTATAAAAACACCAAAGTAATAGCATTCCCGATCAATCAGTTATATGGCAGCTATGAGATATAGTCGGCCGATCCTTATAAAATTTAGCATGTCGTGTTACTTCGCAAAACAGTGCATTCATACGAAATCTGAATTCTCCAGCTATAAAAAAAATAAGTAATAGCATTCCCGATCAATCAGTTATAACGCAGCTTTAGGATTCTGTCGGACGATCCTAATAAAATTTGGCAAGTCGTATTACTTCGCAAAAAAGCGCGTTCGTACGAAATCTGAACTCTCTAGCTATAAAAACACCAAAGTAATAGCATTCCCGATCAATCAGTTATATGGCAGCTATGAGATATAGTCGGCCGATCCTTATAAAATTTAGCATGTCGTATAACTTTGCAAAACAGTGCATTCGTACGAAATCTGAATTCTCCAGCTATAAAAAAACAAAGTAATAGCATTCCCGATCAATCAGTTATATGGCAGCTATGAGATATAGTCGGCCGATCCTTATAAAATTTAGCATGAAGTATAACTTTGCAAAACAGTGGATTCGCACGAAATCTGAATTCTCCAGCTATAAAAAAACAAAGTAATAGCATTCCCGATCAATCAGTTATATGGCAGCTTTAGGATTTAGTCGGACGATCCTTATAAAATTTGGCATGTCGTATTACTTCGCAAAAAAGTGCATTCGTACGAAATCTGAATTCTCCAGCTTTAAAAAAAACAAAGTAATAGCATTCCCGATCAATCAGTTATAAGGCAGCTTTAGGATTTAGTCGGACGATCCTAATAAAATTTGGCAAGTCGTATTACTTCGCAAAAAAGCGCATTCGTACGAAATCTGAACTCTCTAGCTATAAAAACACCAAAGTAATAGCATTCCCGATCAATCAGTTATATGGCAGCT
Organism: Drosophila parabipectinata; assembly: GCA_018153455.1. Lineage (NCBI taxonomy): Eukaryota > Metazoa > Arthropoda > Insecta > Diptera > Drosophilidae > Drosophila > Drosophila parabipectinata. Next base: position 59,058 of record JAECYA010000302.1, on the reverse strand, counting down.
ATGAGATATAGTCGGCCGATCCTTATAAAATTTAGCATGTCGTATAACTTTGCAAAACAGTGCATTCGTACGAAATCTGAATTCTCCAGCTATAAAAAAACAAAGTAATAGCATTCCCGATCAATCAGTTATAACGCAGCTTTAGGATTTAGTCGGACGATCCTAATAAAATTTGGCAAGTCGTATTACTTCGCAAAAAAGCGCATTCGTACGAAATCTGAACTCTCTAGCTATAAAAACACCAAAGTAATAGCATTCCCGATCAATCAGTTATAAGGCAGCTTTAGGATTTAGTCGGACGATCCTAATAAAATTTGGCAAATCGTATAACTTCGCAAAAAAGCGCATTCGTACGAAATCTGAACTCTCTAGCTATAAAAAGACCAAAGAAATAGCATTCCCGATCAATCAGTTATATGGCAGCTATAGGATATAGTCGGGCGATCCTTATAAAATTTAGCATGTCGTATTACTTCGCAAAATAGTGCATTCGTACAAAATCTGAATTCTGCAGCTTTAAAAAAAACAAGAAAGGAAATAGCATTCGGGCCGATCAATCAGTTGATATACCTGCAGTTAAAACCTATATAGCAAACCGATTCTTATAAAATCGAAATCCGATCCTAATAAAATTTGGCAAGTCGTATTACTTCGCAAAAAAGCGCATTCGTACGAAATGTGAACTCTCTAGCTATAAAAACACCAAGGTAATAGCATTCCCGATCAATCAGTTATATGGCAGCTATAGGATATGGTCGGCCGATCCTTATAAAATTTGGCAATTCGTATTACTTCGCAAAAAAGCGCATTCGTACGAAATCTGAACTCTCTAGCTTTAAAAAGACCAAAGAAATAGCATTCCCGATCAATCAGTTATATGGCAGCTATGAGATATAGTCGGCCGATCCTTATAAAATTTAGCATGTCGTATAACTTTGCAAAACAGTGCATTCGTACGAAATCTGAATTCTCCAGCTATAAAAAAACAAAGTAATAGCATTCCCGATCAATCAGTTATAACGCAGCTTTAGGATTCAGTCGGACGATCCTAATAAAATTTGGCAAGTCGTATTACTTCGCAAAAAAGCGCGTTCGTACGAAATCTGAACTCTCTAGCTATAAAAACACCAAAGTAATAGCATTCCCGATCAATCAGTTATATGGCAGCTATAGGATTTAGTCGGCCGATCCTTATAAAATCTAGCATGTCGTATAACTTTGCAAAACAGTGGATTCGTACGAAATCTGAATTCTCCAGCTATAAAAAAAACAAAGTAATAGCATTCCCGATCAATCAGTTATATAGCAGCTATAGGATTTAGTCGGCCGATCCTTATAAAATTTGGCAAGTCGTGTTACTTCGCAAAAAAAGTGCGTTCGTACGAAATCTGAATTCTCCAGCTTTAAAAAAAAAAACATAGTAATAGCATTCCCGATCAATCAGTTATAAGGCAGCTTTAGGATTTAGTCGGACGATCCTAATAAAATTTGGCAAGTCGTATTACTTCGCAAAAAAGCGCATTCGTACGAAATCTGAACTCTCTAGCTATAAAAACACCAAAGTAATAGCATTCCCGATCAATCAGTTATATGGCAGCTTTAGGATTTAGTCGGACGATCCTTATAAAATTTGGCAAGTCGTATTACTTTGCAAAAAAGTGCATTCGTACGAAATCTGAATTCTCCAGCTATAAAAAAAAAAAAGTAATAGCATTCCCGATCAATCAGTTATAAGGCAGCTTTAGGATTTAGTCGGACGATCCTAATAAAATTTGGCAAATCGTATTACTTCGCAAAAAAGCGCATTCGTACGAAATCTGAACTCTCTAGCTATAAAAACACCAAAGTAATAGCATTCCCGATCAATCAGTTATATGGCAGCTATAGGATTTAGTCGGCCGATCCTTATAAAATTTAGCATGTCGTATAACTTTGCAAAACAGTGCATTCGTACGAAATCTGAATTCTCCAGCTATAAAAACACCAAAGTAATAGCATTCCCGATCAATCAGTTATATGGCAGCTTTAGGATTTAGTCGGACGATCCTTATAAAATTTGGCAAGTCGTGTTACTTCGCAAAAAAGTGCGTTCGTACGAAATGTGAATTCTCCAGCTATAAAAAAAACAAAGTAATAGCATTCCCGATCAATCAGTTATAAGGCAGCTTTAGGATTTAGTCGGACGATCATAATAAAATTTGGCAAATCGTATTACTTCGCAAAAAAGCGCATTCGTACGAAATCTGAACTCTCTAGCTATAAAAACACCAAAGTAATAGCATTCCCGATCAATCAGTTATATGGCAGCTATGAGATATAGTCGGCCGATCCTTATAAAATTTAGCATGTCGTATAACTTTGCAAAACAGTGCATTCGTACGAAATCTGAATTCTCCAGCTATAAAAAAAACAAAGTAATAGCATTCCCGATCAATCAGTTATAAGGCAGCTTTAGGATTTAGTCGGACGATCCTAATAAAATTTGGCAAGTCGTATTACTTCGCAAAAAGCGCATTCGTACGAAATCTGAATTCTCCAGCTATAAAAAAAACAAAGTAATAGCATTCCCGATCAATCAGTTATAAGGCAGCTTTAGGATTTAGTCGGACGATCATAATTCGTACGAAATCTGAACTCTCTAGCTATAAAAACACCAAAGTAATAACATTCCCGATCAATCAGTTATATGGCAGCTATGAGATTTAGTCGGCCGATCCTTATAAAATTTAGCATGTCGTATTACTTTGCAAAATAGTGCATTCGTACGAAATCTGAATTCTCCAGCTTTAAAAAAAACAAAAAGTAATAGCAATTCGGCCGATCAATCAGTTGATATACGCAGCTAAAACCGGATATATATCGAGATTCTTAGAAATCGGAATCCGATCCTAATAAAATTTGGCAAGTCGTATTACTTCGCAAAAAGCGCATTCGTACGAAATCTGAACTCTCTAGCTATAAAAACACCAAAGGTAATAGCATTCCCGATCAATCAGTTATATGGCAGCTATAGGATATGGTCGGCCGATCCTTATAAAATTTGGCAAGTCGTATTACTTCGCAAAAAAGCGCATTCGTACGAAATCTGAACTCTCTAGCTTTAAAAAGACCAAAGAAATAGCATTCCCGATCAATCAGTTATATGGCAGCTATGAGATATAGTCGGCCGATCCTTATAAAATTTAGCATGTCGTATTACTTTGCAAAACAGTGCATTCGTACGAAATCTGAATTCTCCAGCTATAAAAAAACAAAGTAATAGCATTCCCGATCAATCAGTTATAACGCAGCTTTAGGATTTAGTCGGACGATCCTAATAAAATTTGGCAAGTCGTATTACTTCGCAAAAAAGCGCATTCGTACGAAATCTGAACTCTCTAGCTTTAAAAAGACCAAAGAAATAGCATTCCCGATCAATCAGTTATATGGCAGCTATAGGATATAGTCGGCCGATCCTTATAAAATCTAGCATGTCGTATAACTTTGCAAAACAGTGCATTCGTACGAAATCTGAATTCTCCAGCTTTAAAAAAAAAACAGAGTAATAGCATTCCCGATCAATCAGTTATAAGGCAGCTTTAGGATTTAGTCGGACGATCCTAATAAAATTTGGCAAGTCGTATTACTTCGCAAAAAAGCGCATTCGTACGAAATCTGAACTCTCTAGCTTTAAAAAGACCAAAGTAATAGCATTCCCGATCAATCAGTTATATGGCAGCTTTAGGATTTAGTCGGACGATCCTTATAAAATTTGGCAAGTCGTATTACTTCGCAAAAAAGTGCATTCGTACGAAATCTGAATTCTCCAGCTTTAAAAAAAAAACATAGTAATAGCATTCCCGATCAATCAGTTATAAGGCAGCTTTAGGATTTAGTCGGACGATCCTAATAACATTTGGCAAGTCGTATTACTTCGCAAAAAAGCGCATTCGTACGAAATCTGAACTCTCTAGCTATAAAAACACCAAAGTAATAGCATTCCCGATCAATCAGTTATAAGGCAGCTATAGGATATGGTCGGCCGATCCTTATAAAATTTGGCAAGTCGTATTACTTCGCAAAACAGTGCATTCGTACGAAATCTGAATTCTCCAGCTATAAAAAACAAAGTATTACCATTCCCGATCAATCAGTTATAACGCAGCTTTAGGATTTAGTCGGACGATCCTAATAACATTTGGCAAGTCGTATTACTTCGCAAAAAAGCGCATTCGTACGAAATCTGAACTCTCTAGCTATAAAAACACCAAAGTAATAGCATTCCCAATCAATCAGTTATAACGCAGCTATAGGATATGGTCGGCCGATCCTTATAAAATTTAGCATGTCGTATTACTTTGCAAAACAGTGCATTCGTACGAAATCTGAATTCTCTAGCTTTAAAAAGACCAAAGAAATAGCATTCCCGATCAATCAGTTATATGGCAGCTATAGGATATAGTCGGCCGATCCTTATAAAATTTAGCATGTCGTATAACTTTGCAAAACAGTGCATTCGTACGAAATCTGAATTCTCCAGCTATAAAAAAACAAAGTAATAGCATTCCCGATCAATCAGTTATAACGCAGCTTTAGGATTCAGTCGGACGATCCTAATAAAATTTGGCAAGTCGTATTACTTCGCAAAAAAGCGCGTTCGTACGAAATCTGAACTCTCTAGCTATAAAAACACCAAAGAAATAGAATTCCCGATCAAGCAGTTATATGGCAGCTATAGGATTTAGTCGGCCGATCCTTATAAAATTTGTCAAGTCGTATTACTTCGCAAAATAGTGCATTCGTACGAAATCTGAATTCTCCAGCTTTAAAAAAAAAAAAGTAATAGCATTCCCGATCAATCAGTTATAAGGCAGCTTTAGGATTTAGTCGGACGATCCTAATAAAATTTGGCAAGTCGTATTACTTCGCAAAAAGTGCATTCGTACGAAATCTGAATTCTCCAGCTTTAAAAAAACCAAAATAGTAATAGCATTCCCGATCAATCAGTTATAAGGCAGCTATAGGATTTAGTCGGCCGATCCTTATAAAATTTGGCAAGTCGTATTACTTCGCAAAATAGTGCATTCGTACGAAATCTTAACTCTCTAGCTTTAAAAAGACCAAAGAAATAGCATTCCCGATCAATCAGTTATATGGCAGCTATAGGATATAGTCGGCCGATCCTTATAAAATTTAGCATGTCGTATAACTTTGCAAAACAGTGCATTCGTACGAAATCTGAATTCTCCAGCTATAAAAAAACAAAGTAATAGCATTCCCGATCAATCAGTTATAAGGCAGCTTTAGGATTTAGTCGGACGATCCTAATAAAATTTGGCAAGTCGTATTACTTCGCAAAAAAGCGCATTCGTACGAAATCTGAACTCTCTAGCTATAAAAACACCAAAGTAATAGCATTCCCGATCAATCAGTTATATGGCAGCTATAGGATATAGTCGGCCGATCCTTATAAAATTTGGCAAGTCGTATTACTTCGCAAAATAGTGCATTCGTACGAAATCTGAACTCTCTAGCTTTAAAAAGACCAAAGAAATAGCATTCCCGATCAATCAGTTATATGGCAGCTATAGGATATAGTCGGCCGATCCTTATAAAATTTAGCATGTCGTATAACTTTGCAAAACAGTGCATTCGTACGAAATCTGAATTCTCCAGCTATAAAAAAAACAAAGTAATAGCATTCCCGATCAATCAGTTATAAGGCAGCTTTAGGATTTAGTCGGACGATCCTTATAAAATTTGGCAAGTCGTGTTACTTCGCAAAAAAGTGCATTCGTACGAAATCTGAATTCTCCAGCTTTAAAAAAAAAAAACAGAGTAATAGCATTCCCGATCAATCAGTTATAAGGCAGCTTTAGGATTTAGTCGGACGATCCTAATAAAATTTGGCAAGTCGTATTACTTCGCAAAAAAGCGCATTCGTACGAAATCTGAACTCTCTAGCTATAAAAACACCAAAGAAATAGCATTCCCGATCAATCAGTTATATGGCAGCTATAGGATATAGTCGGCCGATCCTTATAAAATTTAGCATGTCGTATTACTTTGCAAAACAGTGCATTCGTACGAAATCTGAATTCTCCAGCTATAAAAAAACAAAGTAATAGCATTCCCGATCAATCAGTTATAAGGCAGCTTTAGGATTTAGTCGGACGATCCTAATAAAATTTGGCAAGTCGTATTACTTCGCAAAAAAGCGCATTCGTACGAAATCTGAACTCTCTAGCTATAAAAACACCAAAGTAATAGCATTCCCGATCAATCAGTTATAACGCAGCTTTAGGATTTAGTCGGACGATCCTAATAAAATTTGGCAAGTCGTATTACTTCGCAAAAAGCGCATTCGTACGAAATCTGAACTCTCTAGCTATAAAAAAACCAAAGTAATAGCATTCCCGATCAATCAGTTATATGGCAGCTATAGGATTTAGTCGGCCGATCCTTATAAAATTTGTCAAGTCGTATTACTTCGCAAAATAGTGCATTCGTACGAAATGTGAATTCTCCAGCTTTAAAAAAAAAAACATAGTAATAGCATTCCCGATCAATCAGTTATAAGGCAGCTATAGGATTTAGTCGGCCGATCCTTATAAAATTTGTCAAGTCGTATTACTTCGCAAAATAGTGCATTCGTACGAAATCTTAACTCTCTAGCTTTAAAAAGACCAAAGAAATAGCATTCCCGATCAATCAGTTATATGGCAGCTATAGGATATAGTCGGCCGATCCTTATAAAATTTAGCATGTCGTATTACTTTGCAAAACAGTGCATTCGTACGAAATCTGAATTCTCTAGCTTTAAAAAGACCAAAGAAATAGCATTCCCGATCAATCAGTTATATGGCAGCTATAGGATATAGTCGGCCGATCCTTATAAAATTTAGCATGTCGTATTACTTTGCAAAACAGTGCATTCGTACGAAATCTGAATTCTCCAGCTTTAAAAAGACCAAAGAAATAGCATTCCCGATCAATCAGTTATAAGGCAGCTTTAGGATTAAGTCGGACGATCCTAATAAAATTTGGCAAGTCGTATTACTTCGCAAAAAAGCGCATTCGTACGAAATCTGAACTCTCTAGCTATAAAAACACCAAAGTAATAGCATTCCCGATCTATCAGTTCTATAGCAGCTATAGGATTTAGTCGGCCGATCCTTATAAAATTTAGCATGTCGTATAACTTTGCAAAACAGTGCATTCGTACGAAATCTGAATTCTCCAGCTATAAAAAAACCAAAGTAATAGCATTCCCGATCAATCAGTTATATGGCAGCTTTAGGATTTAGTCGGACGATCCTAATAAAATTTGGCAAGTCGTGTTACTTCGCAAAAAAGTGCATTCGTACGAAATCTGAATTCTCCAGCTTTAAAAAAAAAAAAAACAAAGTAATAGCATTCCCGATCAATCATTTATAAGGCAGCTTTAGGATTAAGTCGGACGATCCTAATAAAATTTGGCAAGTCGAATCACTTCACAAAATCTAAACTCTCTAGCTATAAAAACACAAAAGTAATAGCATTCCCGATAAATCAGTTATATAGCAGCTATGAGATATAGTCGGCCGATCCTTATAAAATTTAGCATGTCGTATTACTTTGCAAAACAGTGCATTCGTACGACATCTGAACTCTCAAACTATAAAAACACCAAAGTAATAGCATTCCCGATCAATCAGTTATATAGCAGTTATGATATAAAGTCGGTCGATCCTTATAAAATTTAGCATGTCGTATTACTCTGCAAAACAGTGCATTCGTACGAAATCTGAATTCTCCAGCTTAAAAAAAAACAACAAAGTAAAAGCATTCCCGATCAATCAGTTATAAGGCAGCTTTAGGATATGGTCGGCCGATCCTTATAAAATTTGGCAAGTCGTATTACTTCACAAAAAAGGCATTCGTACGAAATCTGAATCTCTAGCTATAAAAACACCAAAGTAATAGCATTCCCGATCAATCAGTTATATAGCAGCTATGAGATATAGTCGGCCGATCCTTATAAAATTTAGCATGTCGTATTACTTTGCAAAACAGTGCATTCGTACGAAATCTGAACTCTCTAGCTATAAAAACACCAAAGTAATAGCATTCCCGATCAATCAGTTATATAGCAGCTATGAGATATAGTCGGCCGATCCTTATAAAATTTAGCATGTCGTATTACTTTGCAAAACAGTGCATTCGTACGAAATCTGAATTCTCCAGCTTTAAAAAAAAAAAAAAAACAAAGTAATAGCATTCCCGATCAATCAGTTATAAGGCAGCTTTAGGATATGGTCGGCCGATCCTTATAAAATTTAGCATGTCGTATTACTTTGCAAAACAGTGCATTCGTACGAAATCTGAATTCTCCAGCTATAAAAAAACAAAGTAATAGCATTCCCGATCAATCAGTTATAAGGCAGCTTTAGGATTTAGTCGGACGATCCTTATAAAATTTGGCAAGTCGTATTACTTCGCAAAAAGTGCGTTCGTACGAAATCTGAATTCTCCAGTTTTAAAAAGACCAAAGAAATAGCATTCCCGATCAATCAGTTATATGGCAGCTATAGGATATGGTCGGCCGATCCTTATAAAATTTGGCAAGTCGAATCACTTCGCAAAATAGTGCATTCGTACAAAATCTGAACTCTCTAGCTATAAAAACACCAAGGTAATAGCATTCCCGATCAATCAGTTATAACGCAGCTATAGGATATGGTCGGCCGATCCTTATAAAATTTGGCAAGTCGTATTACTTCGCAAAATAGTGCATTCGTACGAAATCTGAACTCTCTAGCTTTAAAAAGACCAAAGAAATAGCATTCCCGATCAATCAGTTATATGGCAGCTATGAGATATAGTCGGCCGATCCTTATAAAATTTAGCATGTCGTATAACTTTGCAAAACAGTGCATTCGTACGAAATCTGAATTCTCCAGCTATAAAAAAAACAAAGTAATAGCATTCCCGATCAATTGGCAAGTCTATAAAAAATCGCAGCTCTAGGTATAAAAACCAAAGTAGTAGCATCCCGATCAATCAGTTATATGGCAATGGATTTAGTCGGCCGATCCTTATAAGATCTACTCGTATAACTTTGCAAAACAGTGCATTCGTACGAAATCTGAATTCTCCAGCTATAAAAAAACCAAAGTAATAGCATTCCCGATCAATCAGTTATAAGGCAGCTTTAGGATTTAGTCGGACGATCCTAATAAAATTTGGCAAGTCGTATTACTTCGCAAAAAAGTGCATTCGTACGAAATCTGAATTCTCCAGCTATAAAAAAACAAAGTAATAGCATTCCCGATCAATCAGTTATAAGGCAGCTATAGGATATGGTCGGCCGATCCTTATAAAATTTGGCAAGTCGTATTACTTCGCAAAATAGTGCATTCGTACGAAATCTGAACTCTCTAGCTATAAAAACACCAAAGTAATAGCATTCCCGATCAATCAGTTATAACGCAGCTATAAGATATGGTCGGCCGATCCTTATAAAATTTGGCAAGTCGTATTACTTCGCAAAAAAGTGCGTTCGTACGAAATCTGAATTCTCCAGCTTTAAAAAGACCAAAGAAATAGCATTCCCGATCAATCAGTTATATGGCAGCTATAGGATATAGTCGGCCGATCCTTATAAAATTTAGCATGTCGTATAACTTTGCAAAACAGTGCATTCGTACGAAATCTGAATTCTCCAGCTATAAAAAAAACAAAGTAATAGCATTCCCGATCAATCAGTTATAAGGCAGCTTTAGGATTTAGTCGGACGATCCTTATAAAATTTGGCAAGTCGTATTACTTCGCAAAAAAGAGCGTTCGTACGAAATCTGAATTCTCCAGTTTTAAAAAGACCAAAGAAATAGCATTCCCGATCAATCAGTTATAAGGCAGCTATAGGATATGGTCGGCCGATCCTTATAAAATTTGGCAAGTCGTATCACTTCGCAAAATAGTGCATTCGTACAAAATCTGAACTCTCTAGCTATAAAAACACCAAAGTAATAGCATTCCCGATCAATCAGTTATAAGGCAGCTATAGGATATGGTCGGCCGATCCTTATAAAATTTGGCAAGTCGTATTACTTCGCAAAAAAGTGCGTTCGTACAAAATCTGAATTCTCCAGCTTTAAAAAGACCAAAGAAATAGCATTCCCGATCAATCAGTTATATGGCAGCTATAGGATATAGTCGGCCGATCCTTATAAAATTTAGCATGTCGTATTACTTTGCAAAACAGTGCATTCGTACGAAATCTGAATTCTCCAGCTTTAAAAAAAAAAAAAGTAATAGCATTCCCGATCAATCAGTTATAAGGCAGCTTTAGGATTTAGTCGGACGATCCTAATAAAATTTGGCAAATCGTATTACTTCGCAAAAAAGCGCATTCGTACGAAATCTGAACTCTCTAGCTATAAAAACACCAAAGTAATAGCATTCCCGATCAATCAGTTATATGGCAGCTATAGGATTTAGTCGGCCGATCCTTATAAAATCTAGCATGTCGTATAACTTTGCAAAACAGTGGATTCGCACGAAATCTGAATTCTCCAGCTATAAAAAAAACAAAGTAATAGCATTCCCGATCAATCAGTTATATGGCAGCTTTAGGATTTAGTCGGACGATCCTTATAAAATTTGGCAAGTCGTGTTACTTCGCAAAAAAGTGCGTTCGTACGAAATCTGAATTCTCCAGCTTTAAAAAAAAAAAACATAGTAATAGCATTCCCGATCAATCAGTTATAAGGCAGCTTTAGGATTTAGTCGGACGATCCTAATAAAATTTGGCAAATCGTATTACTTCGCAAAAAAGCGCATTCGTACGAAATCTGAACTCTCTAGCTATAAAAACACCAAAGTAATAGCATTCCCGATCAATCAGTTATGTGGCAGCTATGAGATATAGTCGGCCGATCCTTATAAAATTTAGCATGTCGTATTACTTCGCAAAATAGTGCATTCGTACGAAATCTGAACTCTCTAGCTTTAAGAAGACCAAAGAAATAGCATTCCCGATCAATCAGTTATATGGCAGCTATAGGATATAGTCGGCCGATCCTTATAAAATTTAGCATGTCGTATAACTTTGCAAAACAGTGCATTCGTACGAAATCTGAATTCTCCAGCTATAAAAAAAACAAAGTAATAGCATTCCCGATCAATCAGTTATAACGCAGCTTTAGGATTTAGTCGGACGATCCTAATAAAATTTGGCAAGTCGTATTACTTCGCAAAAAAGCGCATTCGTACGAAATCTGAACTCTCTAGCTATAAAAACACCAAAGTAATAACATTCCCGATCAATCAGTTATATGGCAGCTATAGGATTTAGTCGGCCGATCCTTATAAAATTTAGCATGTCGTATTACTTTGCAAAACAGTGCATTCGTACGAAATCTGAATTCTCCAGCTTTAAAAAAAACAAGAAAGAAATAACTAGCATTCCCGATCAATCAGTTATATATAGCAAACCGACTTTTAGGATTTAGTCGGAACCGATCCTAATAACATTTGGCAAGTCGTATTACTTCGCAAAAAAGCGCATTCGTACGAAATCTGAACTCTCTAGCTATAAAAACACCAAAGTAATAGCATTCCCGATCAATCAGTTATAACGCAGCTATAGGATATGGTCGGCCGATCCTTATAAAATTTGGCAAGTCGTATTACTTCGCAAAAAAGTGCGTTCGTACGAAATCTGAACTCTCTAGCTTTAAAAAGACCAAAGAAATAGCATTCCCGATCAATCAGTTATATGGCAGCTATGAGATATAGTCGGCCGATCCTTATAAAATTTAGCATGTCGTATAACTTTGCAAAACAGTGCATTCGTACGAAATCTGAATTCTCCAGCTATAAAAAAACAAAGTAATAGCATTCCCGATCAATCAGTTATAAGGCAGCTTTAGGATTTAGTCGGACGATCCTAATAAAATTTGGCAAGTCGTATTACTTCGCAAAAAAGCGCATTCGTACGAAATCTGAACTCTCTAGCTATAAAAACACCAAAGTAATAGCATTCCCGATCAATCAGTTATAACGCAGCTATAGGATATGGTCGGCCGATCCTTATAAAATTTGGCAAGTCGTATTACTTCGCAAAAAAGTGCGTTCGTACGAAATCTGAATTCTCCAGCTTTAAAAAGACCAAAGAAATAGCATTCCCGATCAATCAGTTATATGGCAGCTATAGGATATAGTCGGCCGATCCTTATAAAATTTAGCATGTCGTATTACTTTGCAAAACAGTGCATTCGTACGAAATCTGAATTCTCCAGCTATAAAAAAAACAAAGTAATAGCATTCCCGATCAATCAGTTATAACGCAGCTTTAGGATTTAGTCGGACGATCCTAATAAAATTTGGCAAGTCGTATTACTTCGCAAAAAAGCGCGTTCGTACGAAATCTGAACTCTCTAGCTATAAAAACACCAAAGTAATAGCATTCCCGATCAATCAGTTATAAATTTAGGATTAGCGCACGCTCATAAAAAATTTTGAAACGTATTACCGCAAATATATAGTCGGCCGATCCTTATAAAATTTAGCATGTCGTATTACTTTGCAAAACAGTGCATTCGTACGAAATCTGAATTCTCCAGCTATAAAAAAACCAAAGTAATAGCATTCCCGATCAATCAGTTATAACGCAGCTTTAGGATTTAGTCGGACGATCCTTATAAAATTTGGCAAGTCGTATTACTTCGCAAAAAGTGCATTCGTACGAAATCTGAATTCTCCAGCTTTAAAAAAAACAAAGTAATAGCATTCCCGATCAATCAGTTATAAGGCAGCTTTAGGATTTAGTCGGACGATCCTAATAAAATTTGGCAAGTCGTATTACTTCGCAAAAAAGCGCATTCGTACGAAATCTGAACTCTCTAGCTATAAAAACACCAAAGTAATAGCATTCCCGATCAATCAGTTATATGGCAGCTATGAGATATAGTCGGCCGATCCTTATAAAATTTAGCATGTCGTATTACTTCGCAAAATAGTGCATTCGTACGAAATCTGAACTCTCTAGCTTTAAGAAGACCAAAGAAATAGCATTCCCGATCAATCAGTTATATGGCAGCTATGAGATATAGTCGGCCGATCCTTATAAAATTTAGCATGTCGTATAACTTTGCAAAACAGTGCATTCGTACGAAATCTGAATTCTCCAGCTATAAAAAAACAAAGTAATAGCATTCCCGATCAATCAGTTATAACGCAGCTTTAGGATTCAGTCGGACGATCCTAATAAAATTTGGCAAGTCGTATTACTTCGCAAAAAAGCGCGTTCGTACGAAATCTAAACTCTCTAGCTATAAAAACACCAAAGTAACAGCATTCCCGATCAATCAGTTATAAGGCAGCTTTAGGATTTAGTCGGACGATCATAATAAAATTTGGCAAATCGTATTACTTCGCAAAAAAGCGCATTCGTACGAAATCTGAACTCTCCAGCTATAAAAACACCAAAGTAATAGCATTCCCGATCAATCAGTTATATGGCAGCTATAGGATTTAGTCGGCCGATCCTTATAAAATTTAGCATGTCGTATAACTTTGCAAAACAGTGCATTCGTACGAAATCTGAATTCTCCAGCTATAAAAAAACAAAGTAATAGCATTCCCGATCAATCAGTTATATGGCAGCTTTAGGATTTAGTCGGATGATCCTTATAAAATTTGGCAAGTCGTATTACTTCGCAAAAAAGTGCGTTCGTACGAAATCTGAATTCTCCAGCTTTAAAAAAACACAAAGTAATAGCATTCCCGATCAATCAGTTATATGGCAGCTATAGGATATGGTCGGCCGATCCTTATAAAATTTGGCAAGTCGTATTACTTCGCAAAACAGTGCATTCGTACGAAATCTGAATTCTCCAGCTATAAAAAAACAAAGTAATAGCATTCCCGATCAATCAGTTATAACGCAGCTTTAGGATTTAGTCGGACGATCCTAATAACATTTGGCAAGTCGTATTACTTCGCAAAAAAGCGCATTCGTACGAAATCTGAACTCTCTAGTTATAAAAACACCAAAGTAATAGCATTCCCGATCAATCAGTTATAAGGCAGCTTTAGGATTTAGTCGGACGATCATAATAAAATTTGGCAAATCGTATTACTTCGCAAAAAAGCGCATTCGTACGAAATCTGAACTCTCTAGCTATAAAAACACCAAAGTAATAGCATTCCCGATCAATCAGTTATATGGCAGCTATAGGATTTAGTCGGCCGATCCTTATAAAATTTAGCATGTCGTATAACTTTGCAAAACAGTGGATTCGCACGAAATCTGAATTCTCCAGCTATAAAAAAACAAAGTAATAGCATTCCCGATCAATCAGTTATAAGGCAGCTTTAGGATTTAGTCGGACGATCCTTATAAAATTTGGCAAGTCGTGTTACTTTGCAAAAAAGTGCATTCGTACGAGATCTGAACTCTCTAGCTTTAAAAAAAAAAAAGTAATAGCATTCCCGATCAATCAGTTATAAGGCAGCTTTAGGATTTAGTCGGACGATCCTAATAAAATTTGGCAAGTCGTATTACTTCGCAAAAAGCGCATTCGTACGAAATCTGAACTCTCTAGCTATAAAAACACCAAAGAAATAGCATTCCCGATCAATCAGTTATATGGCAGCTATGAGATATAGTCGGCCGATCCTTATAAAGTTTGGCATGTCGTATTACTTTGCAAAACAGTGCATTCGTACGAAATCTGAATTCTCCAGCTTTAAAAAAACAAAGTAATAGCATTCCCGATCAATCAGTTATAAGGCAGCTTTAGGATTTAGTCGGACGATCCTAATAAAATTTGGCAAGTCGTATTACTTCGCAAAAAAGCGCATTCGTACGAAATCTGAACTCTCTAGCTATAAAAACACCAAAGAAATAGCATTCCCGATCAATCAGTTATATGGCAGCTATGAGATATAGTCGGCCGATCCTTATAAAGTTTGGCATGTCGTATTACTTTGCAAAACAGTGCATTCGTACGAAATCTGAATTCTCCAGCTTTAAAAAAAAAACAAAGTAATAGCATTCCCGATCAATCAGTTATAAGGCAGCTTTAGGATTTAGTCGGACGATCCTAATAAAATTTGGCAAGTCGTATTACTTCGCAAAAAAGCGCATTCGTACGAAATCTGAACTCTCTAGCTATAAAAACACCAAAGTAATAACATTCCCGATCAATCAGTTATATGGCAGCTATAGGATTTAGTCGGCCGATCCTTATAAAATTTGGCAAGTCGTATTACTTCGCAAAATAGTGCATTCGTACGAAATCTTAACTCTCTAGCTTTAAAAAGACCAAAGAAATAGCATTCCCGATCAATCAGTTATATGGCAGCTATAGGATATAGTCGGGCGATCCTTATAAAATTTAGCATGTCGTATTACTTCGCAAAAAAGTGCATTCGTACGAAATCTGAATTCTCCAGCTTTAAAAAAAACTTAAGTAATAGCATTCCCGATCAATCAGTTATAAGGCAGCTTTAGGATTTAGTCGGACGATCCTAATAAAATTTGGCAAGTCGTATTACTTCGCAAAAAAGCGCATTCGTACGAAATCTGAACTCTCTAGCTATAAAAACACCAAAGTAATAGCATTCCCGATCAATCAGTTATATAGCAGCTATGAGATATAGTCGGCCGATCCTTATAAAATTTAGCATGTCGTATTACTTTGCAAAACAGTGCATTCGTACGAAATCTGAATTCTCCAGCTATAAAAAAAACAAAGTAATAGCATTCCCGATCAATCAGTTATAACGCAGCTATAGGATATGGTCGGCCGATCCTTATAAAATTTGGCAAGTCGTATTACTTCAAAAAGATTCTAGAAATCTGAACTCTCTAGCTATAAAAAAACCAAAGTAATAGCATTCCCGATCAATCAGTTATAACGCAGGTTTAGGATTTAGTCGGACGATCATAATAAAATTTGGCAAATCGTATTACTTTGCAAAAAAGCGCGTTCGTACAAAATCTGAACTCTCTAGCTATAAAAACACCAAAGTAATAGCATTCCCGATCAATCAGTTATAAGGCAGCTTTAGGATTTAGTCGGACGATCCTTATAAAATTTGGCAAGTCGTATTACTTCGCAAAAAAGTGCATTCGTACGAAATCTGAACTCTCTAGCTATAAAAACACCAAAGTAATAGCATTCCCGATCAATCAGTTATATGGCAGCTATAGGATATAGTCGGCCGATCCTTATAAAATTTAGCATGTCGTATTACTTTGCAAAACAGTGCATTCGTACGAAATCTGAATTCTCCAGCTTTAAAAAAAACAAAGTAATAGCATTCCCGATCAATCAGTTATAAGGCAGCTTTAGGATTTAGTCTTACGATCCTTATAAAATTTGGCAAGTCGTGTTACTTCGCAAAAAAGTGCATTCGTACGAAATCTGAATTCTCCAGCTTTAAAAAAAAAAAAGTTATAGCATTCCCGATCAATCCGTTATAAGGCAGCTTTAGGATTTAGTCGGACGATCCTAATAAAATTTGGCAAGTCGTATTACTTCGCAAAAAAGCGCATTCGTACGAAATCTGAACTCTCTAGCTATAAAAACACCAAAGTAATAGCATTCCCGATCAATCAGTTATAAGGCAGCTTTAGGATTTAGTCTTACGATCCTTATAAAATTTGGCAAGTCGTATTACTTCGCAAAATAGTGCATTCGTACGAAATCTGAACTCTCTAGCTTTAAAAAGACCAAAGAAATAGCATTCCCGATCAATCAGTTATATGGCAGCTATGAGATATAGTCGGCCGATCCTTATAAAATTTAGCATGTCGTATAACTTTGCAAAACAGTGCATTCGTACGAAATCTGAATTCTCCAGCTATAAAAAAACAAAGTAATAGCATTCCCGATCAATCAGTTATAACGCAGCTTTAGGATTTAGTCGGACGATCCTAATAAAATTTGGCAAGTCGTATTACTTCGCAAAAAAGCGCATTCGTACGAAATCTGAACTCTCTAGCTATAAAAACACCAAAGTAATAGCATTCCCGATCAATCAGTTATAAGGCAGCTTTAGGATTTAGTCGGACGATCATAATAAAATTTGGCAAATCGTATTACTTCGCAAAAAAGTGCGTTCGTACGAAATGTGAATTCTCCAGCTATAAAAACACCAAAGTAATAGCATTCCCGATCAATCAGTTATATGGCAGCTATAGGATTTAGTCGGCCGATCTTTATAAAATTTAGCATGTCGTATAACTTTGCAAAACAGTGCATTCGTACGAAATCTGAATTCTCCAGCTATAAAAACACCAAAGTAATAGCATTCCCGATCAATCAGTTATATGGCAGCTTTAGGATTTAGTCGGACGATCCTTATAAAATTTGGCAAGTCGTGTTACTTCGCAAAAAGTGCATTCGTACGAAATCTGAATTCTCCAGCTTTAAAAAAACAAAAAGTAATAGCATTCCCGATCAATCAGTTATAAGGCAGCTTTAGGATTTAGTCGGACGATCCTAATAAAATTTGGCAAATCGTATTACTTCGCAAAAAAGCGCATTCGTACGAAATCTGAACTCTCTAGCTATAAAAACACCAAAGTAATAGCATTCCCGATCCATCAGTTATATGGCAGCTATAGGATATAGTCGGCCGATCCTTATAAAATTTGGCAAGTCGTATTACTTCGCCAAATAGTGCATTCGTACGAAGTCTGAACTCTCTAGCTTTAAAAAGACCAAAGAAATAGCATTCCCGATCAATCAGTTATATGGCAGCTATGAGATATAGTCGGCCGATCCTTATAAAATTTAGCATGTCGTATAACTTTGCAAAACAGTGCATTCGTACGAAATCTGAATTCTCCAGCTATAAAAAAACAAAGTAATAGCATTCCCGATCAATCAGTTATAACGCAGCTTTAGGATTTAGTCGGACGATCCTAATAAAATTTGGCAAGTCGTATTACTTCGCAAAAAAGCGCATTCGTACGAAATGTGAACTCTCTAGCTATAAAAACACCAAGGTAATAGCATTCCCGATCAATCAGTTATATGGCAGCTATAGGATTTAGTCGGCCGATCCTTATAAAATTTAGCATGTCGTATTACTTCGCAAAATAGTGCATTCGTACGAAATCTGAATTCTCCAGCTTTAAAAAAAACAAGAAAGAATAGCAATTCGGGCCGATCTAATACCCTTGCAGTTAAAAGGATATATAGCAAAGATTCTTATAAAATCTAATCCTAATCCGATCCTAATAAAATTTGGCAAGTCGTATTACTTCGCAAAAAAGCGCATTCGTACGAAATGTGAACTCTCTAGCTATAAAAACACCAAGGTAATAGCATTCCCGATCAATCAGTTATAACGCAGCTATAGGATATGGTCGGCCGATCCTTATAAAATTTGGCAAGTCGTATTACTTCGCAAAAAAGCGCATTCGTACGAAATCTGAACTCTCTAGCTTTAAAAAGACCAAAGAAATAGCATTCCCGATCAATCAGTTATATGGCAGCTATGAGATATAGTCGGCCGATCCTTATAAAATTTAGCATGTCGTATTACTTTGCAAAACAGTGCATTCGTACGAAATCTGAATTCTCCAGCTATAAAAAAACAAAGTAATAGCATTCCCGATCAATCAGTTATAACGCAGCTTTAGGATTTAGTCGGACGATCCTAATAAAATTTGGCAAGTCGTATTACTTCGCAAAAAAGCGCGTTCGTACGAAATCTGAACTCTCTAGCTATAAAAACACCAAGGTAATAGCATTCCCGATCAATCAGTTATAACGCAGCTATAGGATATGGTCGGCCGATCCTTATAAAATTTGGCAAGTCGTATTACTTCGCAAAAAAGTGCGTTCGTACGAAATCTGAATTCTCCAGCTTTAAAAAGACCAAAGAAATAGCATTCCCGATCAATCAGTTATATGGCAGCTATAGGATATAGTCGGCCGATCCTTATAAAATTTAGCATGTCGTATTACTTTGCAAAACAGTGCATTCGTACGAAATCTGAATTCTCCAGCTATAAAAAAACAAAGTAATAGCATTCCCGATCAATCAGTTATAACGCAGCTTTAGGATTTAGTCGGACGATCCTAATAAAATTTGGCAAGTCGTATTACTTCGCAAAAAAGCGCATTCGTACGAAATCTGAACTCTCTAGCTATAAAAACACCAAAGTAATAGCATTCCCGATCAATCAGTTATAAGGCAGCTTTAGGATTTAGTCGGACGATCATAATAAAATTTGGCAAATCGTATTACTTCGCAAAAAAGCGCATTCGTACGAAATCTGAACTCTCTAGCTATAAAAACACCAAAGTAATAGCATTCCCGATCAATCAGTTATATGGCAGCTATAGGATTTAGTCGGCCGATCCTTATAAAATTTGGCAAGTCGTATTACTTCGCAAAAAAGTGCATTCGTACGAAATCTGAATTCTCCAGCTTTAAAAAAAACAAAAAGTAATAGCATTCCCGATCAATCAGTTATATAGGCAGCTTTAAAGGATTTAGTCGGAACGATCCTAATAAAATTTGGCAAGTCGTATTACTTCGCAAAAAAACGCATTCGTACGAAATCTGAACTCTCTAGCTATAAAAACACCAAAGTAATAGCATTCCCGATCAATCAGTTATAACGCAGCTATAGGATATGGTCGGCCGATCCTTATAAAATTTGGCAAGTCGTATTACTTCGCAAAAAGCGCATTCGTACGAAATCTGAACTCTCTAGCTTTAAAAAGACCAAAGAAATAGCATTCCCGATCAATCAGTTATAACGCAGCTTTAGGATTTAGTCGGACGATCATAATAAAATTTGGCAAATCGTATTACTTCGCAAAAAAGCGCATTCGTACGAAATCTGAACTCTCCAGCTATAAAAACACCAAAGTAATAGCATTCCCGATCAATCAGTTATATGGCAGCTATAGGATATAGTCGGCCGATCCTTATAAAATTTAGCATGTCGTATAACTTTGCAAAACAGTGCATTCGTACGAAATCTGATTTCTCCAGCTATAAAAAAACAAAGTAATAGCATTCCCGATCAATCAGTTATAAGGCAGCTTTAGGATTTAGTCGGACGATCCTAATAAAATTTGGCAAGTCGTATTACTTCGCAAAAAAGCGCATTCGTACGAAATCTGAACTCTCTAGCTATAAAAACACCAAAGTAATAGCATTCCCGATCAATCAGTTATATGGCAGCTATAGGATTTAGTCGGCCGATCCTTATAAAATCTAGCATGTCGTATAACTTTGCAAAACAGTGGATTCGCACGAAATCTGAATTCTCCAGCTATAAAAAAACAAAGTAATAGCATTCCCGATCAATCAGTTATATGGCAGCTTTAGGATTTAGTCAGACGATCCTTATAAAATTTGGCAAGTCGTGTTACTTTGCAAAAAAGTGCGTTCGTACGAAATGTGAATTCTCCAGCTTTAAAAAAAAAAACAAAGTAATAGCATTCCCGATCAATCAGTTATAAGGCAGCTTTAGGATTTAGTCGGACGATCCTAATAAAATTTGGCAAGTCGTATTACTTCGCAAAAAAGCGCATTCGTACGAAATCTGAACTCTCTAGCTATAAAAACACCAAAGAAATAGCATTCCCGATCAATCAGTTATATGGCAGCTATAGGATATAGTCGGCCGATCCTTATAAAATTTAGCATGTCGTATAACTTTGCAAAACAGTGCATTCGTACGAAATCTGAATTCTCCAGCTATAAAAAAACAAAGTAATAGCATTCCCGATCAATCAGTTATAAGGCAGCTTTAGGATTTAGTCGGACGATCCTAATAAAATTTGGCAAGTCGTATTACTTCGCAAAAAAGCGCATTCGTACGAAATCTGAACTCTCTAGCTATAAAAACACCAAAGAAATAGCATTCCCGATCAATCAGTTATATAGCAGCTATAGGATATAGTCGGCCGATCCTTATAAAATTTAGCATGTCGTATTACTTTGCAAAACAGTGCATTCGTACGAAATCTGAATTCTCCAGCTATAAAAAAAACAAAGTAATAGCATTCCCGATCAATCAGTTATAAGGCAGCTTTAGGATTTAGTCGGACGATCCTAATAAAATTTGGCAAGTCGTATTACTTCGCAAAAAAGCGCATTCGTACGAAATCTGAACTCTCTAGCTATAAAAACACCAAAGTAATAACATTCCCGATCAATCAGTTATATGGCAGCTATAGGATTTAGTCGGCCGATCCTTATAAAATTTGGCAAGTCGTATTACTTCGCAAAATAGTGCATTCGTACGAAATCTTAACTCTCTAGCTTTAAAAAGACCAAAGAAATAGCATTCCCGATCAATCAGTTATATGGCAGCTATAGGATATAGTCGGGCGATCCTTATAAAATTTAGCATGTCGTATTACTTTGCAAAACAGTGCATTCGTACGAAATCTGAATTCTCCAGCTATAAAAAAACAAAGTAATAGCATTCCCGATCAATCAGTTATAAGGCAGCTTTAGGATTTAGTCGGACGATCATAATAAAATTTGGCAAATCGTATTACTTCGCAAAAAAGCGCATTCGTACGAAATCTGAACTCTCTAGCTATAAAAACACCAAAGTAATAGCATTCCCGATCAATCAGTTATATAGCAGCTATGAGATATAGTCGGCCGATCCTTATAAAATTTAGCATGTCGTATTACTTTGCAAAACAGTGCATTCGTACGAAATCTGAATTCTCCAGCTTTAAAAAAAAAAAGAAAGTAATAGCATTCCCGATCAATCCGTTATAACGCAGCTATAGGATATGGTCGGCCGATCCTTATAAAATTTGGCAAGTCGTAATCACTTAATCGTACGAAATCTGAACTCTCTAGCTATAAAAAAACAAAAGTAATAGCATTCCCGATCAATCAGTTATAACGCAGCTTTAGGATTTAGTCGGACGATCCTAATAAAATTTGGCAAGTCGTATTACTTTGCAAAAAAGTGCATTCGTACAAAATCTGAACTCTCTAGCTATAAAAACACCAAAGTAATAGCATTCCCGATCAATCAGTTATAAGGCAGCTTTAGGATTTAGTCGGACGATCCTAATAAAATTTGGCAAATCGTATTACTTCGCAAAAAAGCGCATTCGTACGAAATCTGAACTCTCTAGCTTTAAAAACACCAAAGTAATAGCATTCCCGATCAATCAGTTATATGGCAGCTATAGGATATAGTCGGCCGATCCTTATAAAATTTAGCATGTCGTATTACTTTGCAAAACAGTGCATTCGTACGAAATCTGAATTCTCCAGCTATAAAAAAACAAAGTAATAGCATTCCCGATCAATCAGTTATAACGCAGCTTTAGGATTTAGTCGGACGATCCTAATAAAATTTGGCAAGTCGTATTACTTCGCAAAAAAGCGCATTCGTACGAAATCTGAACTCTCTAGCTATAAAAACACCAAAGTAATAGCATTCCCGATCAATCAGTTATAAGGCAGCTTTAGGATTTAGTCGGACGATCCTAATAAAATTTGGCAAGTCGTATTACTTCGCAAAAAAGCGCATTCGTACGAAATCTGA
Organism: Drosophila parabipectinata; assembly: GCA_018153455.1. Lineage (NCBI taxonomy): Eukaryota > Metazoa > Arthropoda > Insecta > Diptera > Drosophilidae > Drosophila > Drosophila parabipectinata. The sequence continues at coordinate 36,530 of JAECYA010000302.1, read as the reverse complement.
ACTCTCTAGCTATAAAAACACCAAAGTAATAGCATTCCCGATCAATCAGTTATATGGCAGCTATAGGATTTAGTCGGCCGATCCTTATAAAATTAAGCATGTCGTATTACTTCGCAAAATAGTGCATTCGTACGAAATCTGAATTCTCCAGCTTTAAAAAAAACAAGAAAGGAAAGCTAACTTCGGGCCGATCAATCAGTTATAACCGGCAGCTTATAGGATTTAGTCGGAACGATCCTAATAAAATTTGGCAAGTCGTATTACTTCGCAAAAAAACGCGTTCGTACGAAATGTGAACTCTCTAGCTATAAAAACACCAAGGTAATAGCATTCCCGATCAATCAGTTATAACGCAGCTATAGGATATGGTCGGCCGATCCTTATAAAATTTGGCAAGTCGTATTACTTCGCAAAAAAGCGCATTCGTACGAAATCTGAACTCTCTAGCTTTAAAAAGACCAAAGAAATAGCATTCCCGATCAATCAGTTATAACGCAGCTTTAGGATTCAGTCGGACAATCCTTATAAAATTTGGCTAGTCGTGTTACTTCGCAAAAAAGTGCGTTCGTACGAAATGTGAATTCTCCAGCTTTAAAAAAAAAACATAGTAATAGCATTCCCGATCAATCAGTTATAAGGCAGCTTTAGGATTTAGTCGGACGATCCTAATAAAATTTGGCAAGTCGTATTACTTCGCAAAAAAGCGCATTCGTACGAAATCTGAACTCTCTAGCTATAAAAACACCAAAGTAATAGCATTCCCGATCAATCAGTTATATGGCAGCTATGAGATATAGTCGGCCGATCCTTATAAAATTTAGCATGTCGTATAACTATGCAAAACAGTGCATTCGTACGAAATCTGAATTCTCCAGCTATAAAAAAACAAAGTAATAGCATTCCCGATCAATCAGTTATAACGCAGCTTTAGGATTCAGTCGGACGATCCTAATAAAATTTGGCAAGTCGTATTACTTCGCAAAAAAGCGCGTTCGTACGAAATCTGAACTCTCTAGCTATAAAAACACCAAAGTAATAGCATTCCCGATCAATCAGTTATATGGCAGCTATAGGATTTAGTCGGCCGATCCTTATAAAATCTAGCATGTCGTATTACTTTGCAAAACAGTGGATTCGCACGAAATCTGAATTCTCCAGCTATAAAAAAACAAAGTAATAGCATTCCCGATCAATCAGTTATATGGCAGCTTTAGGATTTAGTCGGACGATCCTTATAAAATTTGGCAAGTCGTGTTACTTCGCAAAAAAGTGCATTCGTACGAAATCTGAATTCTCCAGCTTTAAAAAAAACAAAGTAATAGCATTCCCGATCAATCAGTTATATGGCAGCTATAGGATTTAGTCGGCCGATCCTTATAAAATCTAGCATGTCGTATAACTTTGCAAAACAGTGCATTCGTACGAAATCTGAATTCTCCAGCTATAAAAAAACAAAGTAATAGCATTCCCGATCAATCAGTTATAACGCAGCTTTAGGATTCAGTCGGACGATCCTAATAAAATTTGGCAAGTCGTATTACTTCGCAAAAAAGCGCGTTCGTACGAAATCTGAACTCTCTAGCTATAAAAACACCAAAGTAATAGCATTCCCGATCAATCAGTTATAAGACAGCTTTAGGATTTAGTCGGACGATCATAATAAAATTTGGCAAATCGTATTACTTCGCAAAAAAGCGCATTCGTACGAAATCTGAACTCTCTAGCTATAAAAACACCAAAGTAATAGCATTCCCGATCAATCAGTTATATGGCAGCTATAGGATTTAGTCGGCCGATCCTTATAAAATCTAGCATGTCGTATAACTTTGCAAAACAGTGGATTCGCACGAAATCTGAATTCTCCAGCTTTAAAACAAGAAAGGAAAGCTAACTTCGGGCGGAGCCGAAGTTGATATCCCTTGCAGTTAAAACCGGATATATATCGCAAACATCGGATTTAGTTGGCCGATCCTTATGAAATTTGGTAGGTTGGATGAACTGACCAAAAATAAAATCTATACCAAGTTCCAGCTTTCTATCTTCAAAAAACAAAAAAGTTGGGTCATTCCCGATCTTTCAGTTATATGGCAGCTATAGGATATAGTCGGCCGATCCTTATGAAATTTGGCACGTCGTATTGTTTTGCCAAAAATAGCATCTCATGTTAAATCAGAACTCTCTAACTCTAAAAACACCAAAGTTATACCATTTCCGATCGTTCAGTTATATGGCAGCTATAGGATATAGTCGGCCGATCCTAATGAAGTTTTGTAGGTCGGATTAACTTACCAAAAATAGAATGTGTACCAAGTTCTGAGCTCTCTATCTTCAAAAACACGAAAGTTGGGTCATTTCCGATCGTTCAGTTATATGGCAGCTATAGGATATAGTCGGCCGATCCTTATGAAATTTGGCACGTCATATTATTTTGCCAAAAATAGCTCTCATGTCAAATTTGAATTCTCTAACTCTAAAAACACCAAAGTTATACCATTTCCGATCAATCAGTTATATGGCAGCTATAGGATATAGTCGGCCGATCCCGGCCGTTCCGACTTATATACTGCGTGCAAAGGAAAGAAGGGTGTGTGCAAAGTTTAAAGATGATAGCTTCAAAACTGAGAGACTAGTTCGCGTAGAAACGGACAGACAGACAGACGGACAGACAGACGGACAGACGGACAGACGGACATGCTCATATCAACTCAGGAGGTGATCCTGATCAAGAATATATATACTTTATAGGGTCGGAGATGTCTCCTTCACTGCGTTGCACACTTTTGGACAAAATTATAATACCCTCTGCAAGGGTATAAAGACAAAGTAATAGCATTCCCGATCAATCAGTTATATGGCAGCTTTAGGATTTAGTCAGACGATCCTTATAAAATTTGGCAAGTCGTGTTACTTTGCAAAAAAGTGCGTTCGTACGAAATGTGAATTCTCCAGCTTTAAAAAAAAAAAAACATAGTAATAGCATTCCCGATCAATCAGTTATAAGGCAGCTTTAGGATTTAGTCGGACGATCCTAATAAAATTTGGCAAGTCGTATTACTTCGCAAAAAAGCGCATTCGTACGAAATCTGAACTCTCTAGCTATAAAAACACCAAAGTAATAACATTCCCGATCAATCAGTTATATGGCAGCTATAGGATTTAGTCGGCCGATCCTTATAAAATTTGGCAAGTCGTATTACTTCGCAAAATAGTGCATTCGTACGAAATCTTAACTCTCTAGCTTTAAAAAGACCAAAGAAATAGCATTCCCGATCAATCAGTTATATGGCAGCTATAGGATATAGTCGGGCGATCCTTATAAAATTTAGCATGTCGTATTACTTCGCAAAAAAGTGCGTTCGTACGAAATCTTAATTCTCCAGCTTTAAAAAAACTTAGTAATAGCATTCCCGATCAATCAGTTATAAGGCAGCTTTAGGATTTAGTCGGACGATCATAATAAAATTTGGCAAATCGTATTACTTCGCAAAAAAGCACATTCGTACGAAATCTGAACTCTCTAGCTATAAAAACACCAAAGTAATAGCATTCCCGATCAATCAGTTATATAGCAGTTATGATATATAGTCGGCCGATCCTTATAAAATTTAGCATGTCGTATTACTTTGCAAAACAGTGCATTCGTACGAAATCTCAATTCTCCAGCTTAAAAAAAAAAAAAACAAAGTAATAGCATTCCCGATCAATCAGTTATATAGCAGTTATGATATATAGTCGGCCGATCCTTATAAAATTTAGCATGTCGTATTACTTTGCAAAACAGTGCATTCGTACGAAATCTCAATTCTCCAGCTTAAAAAAAAAAAAAACAAAGTAATAGCATTCCCGATCAATCAGTTATAAGGCAGCTATAGGATATGGTCGAACGATCCTAATAAAATTTGGCAAGTCGTATTACTTCGCAAAAAAGCGCATTCGTACGAAATCTGAACTCTCTAGCTATAAAAACACCAAAGTAATAACATTCCCGATCAATCAGTTATATGGCAGCTATAGGATTTAGTCGGCCGATCCTTATAAAATTTGTCAAGTCGTATTACTTCGCAAAATAGTGCATTCGTACGAAATCTTAACTCTCTAGCTTTGAAAAGACCAAAGAAATAGCATTCCCGATCAATCAGTTATATGGCAGCTATAGGATATAGTCGGGCGATCCTTATAAAATTTAGCATGTCGTATTACTTCGCAAAAAAGTGCGTTCGTACGAAATCTTAATTCTCTAGCTTTAAAAAAACTTAGTAATAGCATTCCCGATCAATCAGTTATAAGGCAGCTTTAGGATTTAGTCGGACGATCATAATAAAATTTGGCAAATCGTATTACTTCGCAAAAAAGCACATTCGTACGAAATCTGAACTCTCTAGCTATAAAAACACCAAAGTAATAGCATTCCCGATCAATCAGTTATATAGCAGTTATGATATATAGTCGGCCGATCCTTATAAAATGTAGCATGTCGTATTACTTTGGAAAACAGTGCATTCGTACGAAATCTGAATTCTCCAGCTTAAAAAAAAAAAAACAAAGTAATAGCATTCCCGATCAATCAGTTATAAGGCAGCTATAGGATATGGTCGGCCGATCCTTATAAAATTTGGCAAGTCGAATTACTTCAAAACATTCGTACAAAATCTGAACTCTCTAGCTATAAAAAAACCAAAGTAATAGCATTCCCGATCAATCAGTTATAACGCAGCTTTAGGATTTAGTCGGACGATCCTAATAAAATTTGGCAAGTCGTATTACTTCGCAAAAAAGCGCGTTCGTACGAAATCTGAACTCTCTAGCTATAAAAAAACCAAAGTAATAGCATTCCCGATCAATCAGTTATAAGGCAGCTTTAGGATTTAGTCGGACGATCATAATAAAATTTGGCAAATCGTATTACTTCGCAAAAAAGCACATTCGTACGAAATCTGAACTCTCTAGCTATAAAAACACCAAAGTAATAACATTCCCGATCAATCAGTTATATGGCAGCTATAGGATTTAGTCGGCCGATCCTTATAAAATTTGTCAAGTCGTATTACTTCGCAAAATAGTGCATTCGTACGAAATCTTAACTCTCTAGCTTTAAAAAGACCAAAGAAATAGCATTCCCGATCAATCAGTTATATGGCAGCTATAGGATATAGTCGGACGATCCTTATAAAATTTAGCATGTCGTATTACTTCGCAAAAAAGTGCGTTCGTACGAAATCTGAATTCTCTAGCTTTAAAAAAACAAAGAAATAGCATTCCCGATCAATCAGTTATAAGGCAGCTTTAGGATTTAGTCGGACGATCATAATAAAATTTGGCAAATCGTATTACTTCGCAAAAAAGCACATTCGTACGAAATCTGAACTCTCTAGCTATAAAAACACCAAAGTAATAACATTCCCGATCAATCAGTTATATGGCAGCTATAGGATTTAGTCGGCCGATCCTTATAAAATTTGTCAAGTCGTATTACTTCGCAAAATAGTGCATTCGTACGAAATCTTAACTCTCTAGCTTTAAAAAGACCAAAGAAATAGCATTCCCGATCAATCAGTTATATGGCAGCTATAGGATATAGTCGGGCGATCCTTATAAAATTTAGCATGTCGTATTACTTCGCAAAAAAGTGCGTTCGTACGAAATCTTAATTCTCTAGCTTTAAAAAAACTTAGTAATAGCATTCCCGATCAATCAGTTATAAGGCAGCTTTAGGATTTAGTCGGACGATCATAATAAAATTTGGCAAATCGTATTACTTCGCAAAAAAGCACATTCGTACGAAATCTGAACTCTCTAGCTATAAAAACACCAAAGTAATAGCATTCCCGATCAATCAGTTATATAGCAGTTATGATATATAGTCGGCCGATCCTTATAAAATGTAGCATGTCGTATTACTTTGCAAAACAGTGCATTCGTACGAAATCTGAATTCTCCAGCTTAAAAAAAAACACAAAGTAATAGCATTCCCGATCAATCAGTTATAAGGCAGCTATAGGATATGGTCGGCCGATCCTTATAAAATTTGGCAAGTCGAATCACTTCACAAAATCTGAACTCTCTAGCTATAAAAAAACCAAAGTAATAGCATTCCCGATCAATCAGTTATAACGCAGCTTTAGGATTCAGTCGGACGATCCTAATAAAATTTGGCAAGTCGTATTACTTCGCAAAAAAGCGCGTTCGTACGAAATCTGAACTCTCTAGCTATAAAAACACCAAAGTAATAGCATTCCCGATCAATCAGTTATAAGACAGCTTTAGGATTTAGTCGGACGATCATAATAAAATTTGGCAAGTCGTATTACTTCGCAAAAAAGCGCATTCGTACGAAATCTGAACTCTCTAGCTATAAAAACACCAAAGAAATAGAATTCCCGATCAATCAGTTATATGGCAGCTATAGGATATAGTCGGGCGATCCTTATAAAATTTAGCATGTCGTATAACTTTGCGAAACAGTGGATTCGCACGAAATCTGAATTCTCCAGCTATAAAAAAACAAAGTAATAGCATTCCCGATCAATCAGTTATATGGCAGCTTTAGGATTTAGTCAGACGATCCTTATAAAATTTGGCAAGTCGTGTTACTTTGCAAAAAAGTGCGTTCGTACGAAATGTGAATTCTCCAGCTTTAAAAAAAAAAAACATAGTAATAGCATTCCCGATCAATCAGTTATAAGGCAGCTTTAGGATTTAGTCGGACGATCCTAATAAAATTTGGCAAGTCGTATTACTTCGCAAAAAAGCGCATTCGTACGAAATCTGAACTCTCTAGCTATAAAAACACCAAAGTAATAACATTCCCGATCAATCAGTTATATGGCAGCTATAGGATTTAGTCGGCCGATCCTTATAAAATTTGTCAAGTCGTATTACTTCGCAAAATAGTGCATTCGTACGAAATCTTAACTCTCTAGCTTTAAAAAGACCAAAGAAATAGCATTCCCGATCAATCAGTTATATGGCAGCTGTAGGATATAGTCGGACGATCCTTATAAAATTTAGCATGTCGTATTACTTCGCAAAAAAGTGCGTTCGTACGAAATCTGAATTCTCTATCTTTAAAAAAACTAAGTAATAGCATTCCCGATCAATCAGTTATAAGGCAGCTTTAGGATTTAGTCGGACGATCATAATAAAATTTGGCAAATCGTATTACTTCGCAAAAAAGCACATTCGTACGAAATCTGAACTATCTAGCTATAAAAACACCAAAGTAATAGCATTCCCGATCAATCAGTTATATAGCAGTTATGATATATAGTCGGCCGATCCTTATAAAATTTAGCATGTCGTATTACTTTGCAAAACAGTGCATTCGTACGAAATCTGAATTCTCCAGCTTAAAAAAAAAAAAACAAAGTAATAGCATTCCCGATCAATCAGTTATAAGGCAGCTTTAGGATATGGTCGGCCGATCCTTATAAAATTTAGCATGTCGTATTACTTTGCAAAACAGTGCATTTGTACGAAATCTGAATTCTCCAGCTATAAAAAAACAAAGTAATAGCATTCCCGATTAATCAGTTATAAGGCAGCTTTAGGATTTAGTCGAACGATCCTTATAAAATTTGGCAAGTCGTATTACTTCGCAAAAAAGAGCGTTCGTACGAAATCTGAATTCTCCAGTTTTAAAAAGACCAAAGAAATAGCATTCCCGATCAATCAGTTATATGGCAGCTATGAGATATAGTCGGCCGATCCTTATAAAATTTAGCATGTCGTATTACTTCGCAAAAAAGTGCGTTCGTACGAAATCTGAATTCTCTATCTTTAAAAAAACTAAGTAATAGCATTCCCGATCAATCAGTTATAACGCAGTTTTAGGATTTAGTCGGACGATCCTAATAAAATTTGGCAAGTCGTATTACTTCGCAAAAAAGCGCATTCGTACGAAATCTGAACTCTCTAGCTATAAAAACACCAAAGTAATAGCATTCCCGATCAATCAGTTATATAGCAGTTATGATATAATATATAGTCGGCCGATCCTTATAAAATTTAGCATGTCGTATTACTTTGCAAAACAGTGCATTCGTACGAAATCTGAATTCTCCAGCTTAACAAAAAAAAAACAAAGTAATAGCATTCCCGATCAATCAGTTATAAGGCAGCTTTAGGATATGGTCGGCCGATCCTTATAAAATTTAGCATGTCGTATTACTTTGCAAAACAGTGCATTTGTACGAAATCTGAATTCTCCAGCTATAAAAAAACAAAGTAATAGCATTCCCGATCAATCAGTTATAAGGCAGCTTTAGGATTTAGTCGAACGATCCTTATAAAATTTGGCAAGTCGTATTACTTCGCAAAAAAGAGCGTTCGTACGAAATCTGAATTCTCCAGTTTTAAAAAGACCAAAGAAATAGCATTCCCGATCAATCAGTTATATGGCAGCTATGAGATATAGTCGGCCGATCCTTATAAAATTTAGCATGTCGTATTACTTCGCAAAAAAGTGCGTTCGTACGAAATCTGAATTCTCTATCTTTAAACAAACTAAGTAATAGCATTCCCGATCAATCAGTTATAAGGCAGCTTTAGGATTTAGTCGGACGATCATAATAAAATTTGGCAAATCGTATTACTTCGCAAAAAAGCACATTCGTACGAAATCTGAACTCTCTAGCTATAAAAACACCAAAGTAATAGCATTCCCGATCAATCAGTTATATAGGCAGTTATGATATATAGTCGGCCGATCCTTATAAAATTTAGCATGTCGTATTACTTTGCAAAACAGTGCATTCGTACGAAATCTGAATTCTCCAGCTTAACAAAAAACCAAAGTAATAGCATTCCCGATCAATCAGTTATAAGGCAGCTTTAGGATATGGTCGGCCGATCCTTATAAAATTTAGCATGTCGTATTACTTTGCAAAACAGTGCATTTGTACGAAATCTGAATTCTCCAGCTATAAAGAAACAAAGTAATAGCATTCCCGATCAATCAGTTATAAGGCAGCTTTAGGATTTAGTCGAACGATCCTTATAAAATTTGGCAAGTCGTATTACTTCGCAAAAAGAGCGTTCGTACGAAATCTGAATTCTCCAGTTTTAAAAAGACCAAAGAAATAGCATTCCCGATCAATCAGTTATATGGCAGCTATGAGATATAGTCGGCCGATCCTTATAAAATTTAGCATGTCGTATAACTTTGCAAAACAGTGCATTCGTACGAAATCTGAATTCTCCAGCTATAAAAAAAAAAAGTATTACCATTCCCGATCAATCAGTTATAACGCAGTTTTAGGATTTAGTCGGACGATCCTAATAAAATTTGGCAAGTCGTATTACTTCGCAAAAAAGCGCATTCGTACGAAATCTGAACTCTCTAGCTATAAAAACACCAAAGTAATAGCATTCCCGATCAATCAGTTATATGGCAGCTATAGGATTTAGTCGGCCGATCCTTATAAAATCTAGCATGTCGTATAACTTTGCAAAACAGTGGATTCGCACGAAATCTGAATTCTCCAGCTATAAAAAAAACAAAGTAATAGCATTCCCGATCAATCAGTTATATGGCAGCTTTAGGATTTAGTCGGACGATCCTTATAAAATTTGGCAAGTCGTGTTACTTCGCAAAAAAGTGCGTTCGTACGAAATGTGAATTCTCCAGCTTTAAAAAAAAAACATAGTAATAGCATTCCCGATCAATCAGTTATAAGGCAGCTTTAGGATTTAGTCGGACGATCCTTATAAAATTTGGCAAGTCGTATTTCTTCGCAAAAAAGCGCATTCGTACGAAATCTGAACTCTCTAGCTATAAAAACACCAAAGTAATAGCATTCCCGATCAATCAGTTATATGGCAGCTATAGGATTTAGTCGGCCGATCCTTATAAAATCTAGCATGTCGTATAACTTTGCAAAACAGTGGATTCGCACGAAATCTGAATTCTCCAGCTATAAAAAAACAAAGTAATAGCATTCCCGATCAATCAGTTATATGGCAGCTTTAGGATTTAGTCGGACGATCCTTATAAAATTTGGCAAGTCGTGTTACTTCGCAAAAAAGTGCGTTCGTACGAAATGTGAATTCTCCAGCTTTAAAAAAAAAACATAGTAATAGCATTCCCGATCAATCAGTTATAAGGCAGCTTTAGGATTTAGTCGGACGATCCTTATAAAATTTGGCAAGTCGAATCACTTCGCAAAATAGTGCATTCGTACAAAATCTGAACTCTCTAGCTATAAAAACACCAAGGTAATAGCATTCCCGATCAATCAGTTATATGGCAGCTATGAGATATAGTCGGCCGATCCTTATAAAATTTAGCATGTCGTATTACTTTGCAAAACAGTGCATTCGTACGAAATCTGAATTCTCCAGCTTAAAAAAAAAAAAACAAAGTAATAGCATTCCCGATCAATCAGTTATAAGGCAGCTATAGGATATGGTCGGCCGATCCTTATAAAATTTGGCAAGTCGTGTTTCTTCGCAAAAAGTGCGTTCGTACGAAATGTGAATTCTCCAGCTTTAAAAAAAAAAAATAGTAATAGCATTCCCGATCAATCAGTTATAACGCAGCTATAGGATATGGTCGGCCGATCCTTATATAATTTGGCAAGTCGTATTACTTCGCAAAATAGTGCATTCGTACGAAATCTGAACTCTCTAGCTTTAAAAAGACCAAAGAAATAGCATTCCCGATCAATCAGTTATATGGCAGCTATGAGATATGGTCGGCCGATCCTTATAAAATTTAGCAAGTCGTGTTACTTCGCAAAAAAGTGCGTTCGTACGAAATGTGAATTCTCCAGCTTAAAAAAAAAAAAAAAAAAGTAATAGCATTCCCGATCAATCAGTTATAAGGCAGCTATAGGATATGGTCGGCCGATCCTTATAAAATTTGGCAAGTCGTGTTTCTTCGCAAAAAAGTGCGTTCGTACGAAATGTGAATTCTCCAGCTTTAAAAAAACCAAAGTAATAGCATTCCCGATCAATCAGTTATAACGCAGCTATAGGATATGGTCGGCCGATCCTTATATAATTTGGCAAGTCGTATTACTTCGCAAAATAGTGCATTCGTACGAAATCTGAACTCTCTAGCTTTAAAAAGACCAAAGAAATAGCATTCCCGATCAATCAGTTATATGGCAGCTATGAGATATGGTCGGCCGATCCTTATAAAATTTGGCAAGTCGTGTTACTTCGCAAAAAAGTGCGTTCGTACGAAATGTGAATTCTCCAGCTTTAAAAAAAAAAAACATAGTAATAGCATTCCCGATCAATCAGTTATAAGGCAGCTTTAGGATTTAGTCGGACGATCCTTATAAAATTTGGCAAGTCGTATTACTTCGCAAAAAAGCGCATTCGTACGAAATCTGAACTCTCTAGCTATAAAAACACCAAAGTAATAACATTCCCGATCAATCAGTTATATGGCAGCTATAGGATTTAGTCGGCCGATCCTTATAAAATTTGGCAAGTCGTATTACTTCGCAAAATAGTGCATTCGTACGAAATCTGAACTCTCTAGCTTTAAAAAGACCAAAGAAATAGCATTCCCGATCAATCAGTTATATGGCAGCTATAGGATATAGTCGGGCGATCCTTATAAAATTTAGCATGTCGTATTACTTTGCAAAACAGTGCATTCGTACGAAATCTGAATTTTCCAGCTATTAAAAAACAAAGTAATAGCATTCCCGATCAATCAGTTATATGGTACTTCGCAAAAAAGCGCATTCGTACGAAATCTGAACTTTCTAGCTATAAAAACACCAAAGTAATAACATTCCCGATCAATCAGTTATATGGCAGCTATAGGATTTAGTCGGCCGATCCTTATAAAATTTGGCAAGTCGTATTACTTCGCAAAATAGTGCATTCGTACGAAATCTTAACTCTCTAGCTTTAAAAAGACCAAAGAAATAGCATTCCCGATCAATCAGTTATATGGCAGCTATAGGATATAGTCGGGCGATTCTTATAAAATTTAGCATGTCGTATTACTTTGCAAAACAGTGCATTCGTACGAAATCTGAATTCTCTAGCTTTAAAAAAATGAAGTAATAGCATTCCCGATCAATCAGTTATAAGGCAGCTTTAGGATTTAGTCGGACGATCATAATAAAACTTGGCAAATCGTATTACTTCGCAAAAAAGCACATTCGTACGAAATCTGAACTCTCTAGCTATAAAAACACCAAAGTAATAGCATTCCCGATCAATCAGTTATATAGCAGTTATGATATATAGTCGGCCGATCCTTATAAAATTTAGCATGTCGTATTACTTTGGAAAACAGTGCATTCGTACGAAATCTGAATTCTCCAGCTTAAAAAAAAAAAAAAAAGTAATAGCATTCCCGATCAATCAGTTATAAGGCAGCTATAGGATATGGTCGGCCGATCCTTATAAAATTTGGCAAGTCGAATCACTTCGCAAAATAGTGCATTTGTACAAAATCTGAACTCTCTAGCTATAAAAACACCAAAGTAATAGCATTCCCGATCAATCAGTTATATAGCAGCTATGAGATATAGTCGGCCGATCCTTATAAAATTTAGCATGTCGTATTACTTTGAAAAACAGTGCATTCGTACGAAATCTGAACTCTCTAGCTATAAAAACACCAAAGTAATAGCATTCCCGATCAATCAGTTATATAGCAGTTATGATATATAGTCGGCCGATCCTTATAAAATTTAGCATTTCGTATTACTTTGCAAAACAGTGCATTCGTACGAAATCTGAATTCTCCAGCTTAAAAAAAAAAACAAAGTAATAGCATTCCCGATCAATCAGTTATAAGGCAGCTTTAGGATATGGTCGGCCGATCCTTATAAAATTTAGCATGTCGTATTACTTTGCAAAACAGTGCATTTCTACGAAATCTGAATTCTCCAGCTTAAAAAAAAAAAAAACAAAGTAATAGCATTCCCGATCAATCAGTTATAAGGCAGCTTTAGGATTTAGTCGAACGATCCTTATAAAATTTGGCAAGTCGTATTACTTCGCAAAAAAGAGCGTTCGTACGAAATCTGAATTCTCCAGTTTTAAAAAGACCAAAGAAATAGCATTCCCGATCAATCAGTTATATGGCAGCTATGAGATATAGTCGGCCGATCCTTATAAAATTTAGCATGTCGTATAACTTTGCAAAACAGTGCATTCGTACGAAATCTGAATTCTCCAGCTATAAAAAAAACAAAGTATTACGATTCCCGATCAATCAGTTATAACGCAGTTTTAGGATTTAGTCGGACGATCCTAATAAAATTTGGCAAGTCGTATTACTTCGCAAAAAAGCGCATTCGTACGAAATCTGAACTCTCTAGCTATAAAAACACCAAAGTAATAGCATTCCCGATCAATCAGTTATATGGCAGCTATAGGATTTAGTCGGCCGATCCTTATAAAATCTAGCATGTCGTATAACTTTGCAAAACAGTGGATTCGCACGAAATCTGAATTCTCCAGCTATAAAAAAACAAAGTAATAGCATTCCCGATCAATCAGTTATATGGCAGCTTTAGGATTTAGTCGGACGATCCTTATAAAATTTGGCAAGTCGTGTTACTTCGCAAAAAAGTGCGTTCGTACGAAATGTGAATTCTCCAGCTTTAAAAAAAAAAAAACATAGTAATAGCATTCCCGATCAATCAGTTATAAGGCAGCTTTAGGATTTAGTCGGCCGATCCTTATAAAATCTAGCATGTCGTATAACTTTGCAAAACAGTGGATTCGCACGAAATCTGAATTCTCCAGCTATAAAAAAACAAAGTAATAGCATTCCCGATCAATCAGTTATATGGCAGCTTTAGGATTTAGTCGGACGATCCTTATAAAATTTGGCAAGTCGTATTTCTTCGCAAAAAAGCGCATTCGTACGAAATCTGAACTCTCTAGCTATAAAAACACCAAAGTAATAGCATTCCCGATCAATCAGTTATATAGCAGTTATGATATATAGTCGGCCGATCCTTATAAAATTTAGCATGTCGTATTACTTTGCAAAACAGTGCATTCGTACGAAATCTGAATTCTCTAGCTTTAAAAAAACTAAGTAATAGCATTCCCGATCAATCAGTTATAAGGCAGCTTTAGGATTTAGTCGGACGATCATAATAAAATTTGGCAAATCGTATTACTTCGCAAAAAAGCACATTCGTACGAAATCTGAACTCTCTAGCTATAAAAACACCAAAGTAATAGCATTCCCGATCAATCAGTTATATAGCAGTTATGATATATAGTCGGCCGATCCTTATAAAATTTAGCATGTCGTATTACTTTGGAAAACAGTGCATTCGTACGAAATCTGAATTCTCCAGCTTCAAAAAAAAAAAACAAAGTAATAGCATTCCCGATCAATCAGTTATAAGGCAGCTATAGGATATGGTCGGCCGATCCTTATAAAATTTGGCAAGTCGAATCACTTCGCAAAATAGTGCATTCGTACAAAATCTGAACTCTCTAGCTATAAAAACACCAAAGTAATAGCATTACCGATCAATCAGTTATATAGCAGCTATGAGATATAGTCGGCCGATCCTTATAAAATTTAGCATGTCGTATTACTTTGAAAAACAGTGCATTCGTACGAAATCTGAACTCTCTAGCTATAAAAACACCAAAGTAATAGCATTCCCGATCAATCAGTTATAAGGCAGCTATAGGATATGGTCGGCCGATCCTTATAAAATTTAGCATGTCGTATTACTTTGCAAAACAGTGCATTTGTACGAAATCTGAATTCTCCAGCTATAAAAAAACAAAGTAATAGCATTCCCGATCAATCAGTTATAAGGCAGCTTTAGGATTTAGTCGAACGATCCTTATAAAATTTGGCAAGTCGTATTACTTCGCAAAAAAGAGCGTTCGTACGAAATCTGAATTCTCCAGTTTTAAAAAGACCAAAGAAATAGCATTCCCGATCAATCAGTTATATGGCAGCTATGAGATATAGTCGGCCGATCCTTATAAAATTTAGCATGTCGTATAACTTTGCAAAACATTGCATTCGTACGAAATCTGAATTCTCCAGCTATAAAAAAAACAAAGTATTACCATTCCCGATCAATCAGTTATAACGCAGTTTTAGGATTTAGTCGGACGATCCTAATAAAATTTGGCAAGTCGTATTACTTCGCAAAAAAGCGCATTCGTACGAAATCTGAACTTTCTAGCTATAAAAACACCAAAGTAATAGCATTCCCGATCAATAAGTTATATGGCAGCTATAGGATTTAGTCGGCCGATCCTTATAAAATCTAGCATGTCGTATTACTTTGCAAAACAGTGGATTCGCACGAAATCTGAATTCTCCAGCTATAAAAAAACAAAGTAATAGCATTCCCGATCAATCAGTTATATGGCAGCTTTAGGATTTAGTCGGACGATCCTTATAAAATTTGGCAAGTCGTGTTACTTCGCAAAAAAGTGCGTTCGTACGAAATGTGAATTCTCCAGCTTTAAAAAAAAGAACATAGTAATAGCATTCCCGATCAATCAGTTATAAGGCAGCTTTAGGATTAAGTCGGACGATCCTTATAAAATTTGGCAAGTGTAGTGGGGTTCAAAACCGCAGACCCTGTGCTTACTAGTGCCACCTAGCGGGCGGTACGGGTGGTAAATTGGCAACATTAGACGTAGGGATTAGGCAGGACTGCATTTACTTTAGCGTTTTAGGAGTAGCAGAAGTCTAGCCGTGGCAGTAAGCCATCTTGTAGAAACTGAGATCGAGAATCTGGTGCTTTCTTTTGGAATCAGACTCTGGACCGGCACGGATGTACGTCAGATCCAGATCCATCCACTAATTTTTGGTTGAAGCTATCGCCGAGTAACCCCAGCTTTGGAGCCGAAGGAGGCGGACATAGGAACGCTAATTCCTGCCCCAAGAGGGCAGCTAAATTACCCATATCGACCAGAACCAGAACTCCGCCAGTCAACATTATCTACGCCCAGCCCATCATCCCAGCCCAGCCCATATCAGCATCAATTGGTTTGCGGTGGTGTTTTCGTAGGGTGATCGTCAGACACAAGAAAAAGAGCAGACGAAAGCTCGTGGCTGGTTTAGTCTGCGCGTTGCTGATAGACAGCTAAGAACTCCGTGCGATTAGCTCCCAAACAAGTACCCAAAATTAGGGAACGTCGCGATGATGGCAAAGGTGTCGTCCATGCCAAGTGTCATCCAAACCACATAAAGTCCTTAGTTAATCTAAATATAAAGTATAATCCAAAAACCTAGTTTAGCAAATTTAAAGTCGGTACAAAGTTAAATCGGTAAAAAAAAAAAAAAAAAAAAAAAAATAAGGTTAAAACCACATGCTAAAATTGTGTAAAAATTAAATTTGTATATTTGTAAAAAAAAAAAGGAGAAAAAAAAGGGAAAAAAAAGGAATAGATCAAAAACGGGTGTGATGTAAGTTAGAAAAGATGATGATTAAAAACGAGTAAGAAGTTGAATTAGAAAGAGGGCGAAATTGAATAACTACGCCGATAAGACAAATTCGGTTAAGTCTCGATGTGGGTGTGTGTGCTGAAAATTTTAGTCTTCGCGAGTCGCTTTGGACTTGCATTTATTTACAGACTTCTTACGACACCTCCGATATTTGGAAGCGCTTTCAACGGTGGAGTATATCAGGTGAGCCAAGTCTGCCCCATATTTACCTTTATCGTCTGCATATGCATGTCATCTCGATTCAGAACCGAAATTTGAAATCAAATGAAATGAAAAGAAATGAAAACGTTGAAAATAAAGTTAACTTGTTAGGCACTATTAAAGAAAAAAAAGGAGAAGATAAAATTAAAAGTAAAAAGAAAATATTTGAATATAATGAATAAGAAATTGCATCACATACGTTTTATTTGAAATATTAGTACACTTAGTAAAATATAAATATATAAATAATACTTTAAGAAATCCTTCCTAAATGCGAATACGAATTATTAGCACTGGTTCTAAGTAATAGAAGTTTGTAAAACAGTAGTTGTTAAGAAATGAAGTAATCTTTTAGGCTTTAACTCAAGAAAACAAAAGTAAACAAAACGAGATGTACATTTTTAAGTTTAATAAATACGCCATTATAATGAAAGAGTAGAAAACCCTGTTGTAACTCCATGCCGATCACAGAGCCGTCGTAGGGTCATAAAATCAAAGGGGCCTGTTGCAGGATCGTTGGGAAAACGCACTGGCCATGGTAGGGTGGGCTGAAGACACCCCTTTTACATCTCGGGGTGCGCAAAGTGAGAGTACTATCCTAGTTCGTGTCCGTCCGTTTGTTAAGCTATCTCTTGTCCGGCCGAAATTGGCTCGTTTTTGGCACGCAAATAAAACTGATTTATCTCAGATAACTATGAGCACCTGTAGGCTATAACCGCTGAAGAACACCACTCCATTCGCTGACGAGCTAGAGCCGGAATTTAATGCGTGCCGTGTTATTAGCTTGCAAAGAACACCAGCTCTATGTTGTTCGTTACAGGAATAATAATAAGAAATATCTGAATAATCATGGCGCCCAACGTGGGGCTTGACTGTACAGTGAAGCTCACTCAATAGCGAAACAAACAAACCTTTCTTTTCATTTCCATTTCTATAAATTTCCTAGTCAGCAGTGTCAACTTTCAGTCGCATTGGAATGCAGTTTTTATATTTTCAGAAAGAAAAAACCAAAACTCACCACGAAGAAAGAATTAATACAGCAGTCTCCTTTAATTGTGTTCAACCACAATAGGCAAGCGCTTTGGATTTGGCCAATTATGATGAATTATTAGTTTGGCTAACCGCGCTTGAACTAGCGAGGAATAGGTGAAGTAGCTAATGGTCTAGTAAGTCGAGAATGCAGGATTACAGAGCTTATGCTTGCGAGCAAGAGCCTGGCCGCAAATTCGGAAGCAAATCTTTAGGCAGTTTTTAGTATTGAAACTTTATTGGGGCTAAGTATGAAGTGCTTGGAAGTACAATCTCAAAGATAACTAATAATAGTAGAGATTGGCCACGCTTGTTACGAAGGTCACATAAGTAAAGCCGCTTATGTAGCCGCTTGATGAGTTTTAATTTTTTTTGCTGCGCCTTTTTCTCGTATTTTTTCAGATAATTTCTTTTTCCTCTCACAAATAAGAAAGACCTTCGACAATCAGCTCTTGGTTAGGCATGGAGTTAATTTCTTTATCGTAATATATATATTTTTTGTGGACATAATCTAGTGACTTATATCTTTAAATATTCAGAATTGTGGTTTTAAGTGGCAGCGCTAAGCACGAGATCTTCAAATTGAATAACAATAGTTTCGAAATAAAACAACAAATAATAATAATCATAGGATATGGGTGTAGACCATTCAGATAACGAAGAAGCTGGAGGATCATCTCATTTTTGTATTTTATGCAATTCGCGAATTCCTGACAAAGAGTTATACAAAACGAAATGTGGGCACGGGTTTCATAGGAAGTGTATGAGCACACATCTAAAGAGCAAGAAAACTTGCCCTACCTGCAAAGCGACTTTCTCTGGGGAACCTATTGCGAGATCAGATAGCTTTATTGCACAAAATACAAGAAGGCAGAAACTTATAAGTTCGCAAACAGAAGGCGAAAGTCGGGGATCAGAAAGTATGGAGAAAGAACGGCAGAGTCAAGAGCGAAGGGGTGAGGATGTACAAAGTATGGTATTAGATGCTGTTAAAAGTATGCAGCACGAGTTGCTAACCCAACTAACAGAGAAAATGTCCCTCATGATCCAGTCGAACCTAGCCGCCAGAATTCCCCACCAGCCATTTCAGGGGGCGACAGACCCAAGTCCGTCACTTGATCAGCTTCTTGGCATAGATGCTGGCCAGGTGAATGTTGGGCAAAGACAAGCGCAGGCTAACATCTCTCCTCGGTCAAGCGCCTCAGAACTTTCACAAAGGCCAGATAAGGTGGCGCATATAATGAATGGATGGAAACTTCGGTTTAGTGGAGACCCAGGAGGCATTAGCGTAGATAATTTTATTTATAGGGTACACGCGTTAACCGGTCAAACTCTCGATTCAAAGTTCGATGTTATGTGTGGCAACGCAAGTGCTTTGTTTGAGGGTAAAGCCAATGACTTTTACTGGCGATACCATAAATCGGTGCCATCCGTTAAGTGGACCGAATTGTGTGACGCACTTCGCCGGCAGTTCAGGGATACTAGAACGGATGTTGATATACGAGAATTAATTCGGGATCGCAAACAGAAAGAAAAAGAAAGTTTCGACTCGTTTTATGACGCCGTGGTTCAATTAACGGACAGCTTAGACTGCCCTTTAGAGGATAAATCTTTAATAGAGATTTTACGGCGAAATTTGCGAGCTGAAATCAGACACGAAATTTTAAATATCCCAACTGAGTCGATCTCAAAGCTTCGCGAAATATGTAGAAGGAGAGAATGCTTCCTAGAGGAAGTAAAACGGGATCAGATATATAAAAAGGGTACCCCATTCAAAAGTAACGTCTCAGAACTTCTTCAAGTTGAGCATAAAGAGTCTGAATCGGAATTCTTTGAGGACGAAGAGGGGAGCATCGAAGCAATGTCATTAATATGCTGGAACTGTAGGAAGGAGGGCCACAGGTACCAGGATTGCACGGCTTCTCGTAAAGTGTTTTGTTACGGATGTGGGGCACGCAACACATATAAGCCGGCATGCCTAAAGTGCCAAAAAAACAAGCTGCTGAACACCCAAGCCGCTCGTTCTCGGTGTGTTCAACGGACTCAGTCGACAAATACGGAAAGCGAGCAACTATAAGTCCTGTCATGGACTCATTCAAAACTGATGTTGGTCCGGTAGAGGGATGGCATCAGAAAATCAATATTTTTAGGAACATTAGCAATAAACAAGCTTGTCTTAAGAAACTTGATGCTAAAAATAAGTCACGGAATACCAATAGATTAAAAAGATTCTGGAAAGTTACTAAGGATTTGTGTGCGCTTCGCAGCAATAATGGCGACGGTCGTCCGTATACTATTGTAAAAATCCTGGATCGGAATATCAAAGGGCTTATGGACACGGGCGCATCTATGAGCTGTATTGGGGGGCAGTTTGCACAGGAAGTTCTGGGGAGCGAAGTTCCTATCCACAGAGTCTTTAATAATGTTTGTACAGCAGATGGAAGTAAGCAAAATATTATAGGTCAGCTACCCACTCATCCCTCGGGACATCGCCCTACTATATGGTGTTTGGCCAACACATGGTTACATCTGGAGGTACCTACGCTTTGTTAAGGTCGCTACAATCATTACAGGACAGAGGAATAGCATTCACTAAGTCAGACTCATTAGAGCTAGCTCATAATAAGGCAGTTATGCTGTCAGAAAAACGAGATGGTGTTAACAGAGATCGCTATAATCTTAGATCACGTGAGATTTCCTACTCCATCGGGCAAGAAGTTTTTCGGAGAAATTTTAAACAAATTAGTTTCCAGACAGGATATAATGCCAAATTAGGTCCTGCTTTTGTAAAGGCACGGGTCCGTCAGAAGCTAGGAAATTCGTACTACGATATTGAGGATCTGCAAGGTAAGCTGGTTGGACGCTACCATGCAAAGGATCTGCGGCAATAGTCCTGGCGGGATCAGCCTTGTTGGGTTTACCCCCAAGTCTGATGTTAGCGGGGGGGTGTTGTAGTGGGGTTCAAAACCGCAGACCCTGTGCTTACTAGTGCCACCTAGCGGGCGGTACGGGTGGTAAATTGGCAACATTAGACGTAGGGATTAGGCAGGACTGCATTTACTTTAGCGTTTTAGGAGTAGCAGAAGTCTAGCCGTGGCAGTAAGCCATCTTGTAGAAACTGAGATCGAGAATCTGGTGCTTTCTTTTGGAATCAGACTCTGGACCGGCACGGATGTACGTCAGATCCAGATCCATCCACTAATTTTTGGTTGAAGCTATCGCCGAGTAACCCCAGCTTTGGAGCCGAAGGAGGCGGACATAGGAACGCTAATTCCTGCCCCAAGAGGGCAGCTAAATTACCCATATCGACCAGAACCAGAACTCCGCCAGTCAACATTATCTACGCCCAGCCCATCATCCCAGCCCAGCCCATATCAGCATCAATTGGTTTGCGGTGGTGTTTTCGTAGGGTGATCGTCAGACACAAGAAAAAGAGCAGACGAAAGCTCGTGGCTGGTTTAGTCTGCGCGTTGCTGATAGACAGCTAAGAACTCCGTGCGATTAGCTCCCAAACAAGTACCCAAAATTAGGGAACGTCGCGATGATGGCAAAGGTGTCGTCCATGCCAAGTGTCATCCAAACCACATAAAGTCCCAAACCCAGGATTGCACGGCTTCTCGTAAAGTGTTTTGTTACGGATGTGGGGCACGCAACACATATAAGCCGGCATGCCTAAAGTGCCAAAAAAACAAGCTGCTGAACACCCAAGCCGCTCGTTCTCGGTGTGTTCAACGGACTCAGTCGACAAATACGGAAAGCGAGCAACTATAAGTCCTGTCATGGACTCATTCAAAACTGATGTTGGTCCGGTAGAGGGATGGCATCAGAAAATCAATATTTTTAGGAACATTAGCAATAAACAAGCTTGTCTTAAGAAACTTGATGCTAAAAATAAGTCACGGAATACCAATAGATTAAAAAGATTCTGGAAAGTTACTAAGGATTTGTGTGCGCTTCGCAGCAATAATGGCGACGGTCGTCCGTATACTATTGTAAAAATCCTGGATCGGAATATCAAAGGGCTTATGGACACGGGCGCATCTATGAGCTGTATTGGGGGGCAGTTTGCACAGGAAGTTCTGGGGAGCGAAGTTCCTATCCACAGAGTCTTTAATAATGTTTGTACAGCAGATGGAAGTAAGCAAAATATTATAGGTCAGCTACCCACTCATCCCTCGGGACATCGCCCTACTATATGGTGTTTGGCCAACACATGGTTACATCTGGAGGTACCTACGCTTTGTTAAGGTCGCTACAATCATTACAGGACAGAGGAATAGCATTCACTAAGTCAGACTCATTAGAGCTAGCTCATAATAAGGCAGTTATGCTGTCAGAAAAACGAGATGGTGTTAACAGAGATCGCTATAATCTTAGATCACGTGAGATTTCCTACTCCATCGGGCAAGAAGTTTTCGGAGAAATTTTAAACAAATTAGTTTCCAGACAGGATATAATGCCAAATTAGGTCCTGCTTTTGTAAAGGCACGGGTCCGTCAGAAGCTAGGAAATTCGTACTACGATATTGAGGATCTGCAAGGTAAGCTGGTTGGACGCTACCATGCAAAGGATCTGCGGCAATAGTCCTGGCGGGATCAGCCTTGTTGGGTTTACCCCCAAGTCTGATGTTAGCGGGGGGGTGTCGTAGTGGGGTTCAAAACCGCAGACCCTGTGCTTACTAGTGCCACCTAGCGGGCGGTACGGGTGGTAAATTGGCAACATTAGACGTAGGGATTAGGCAGGACTGCATTTACTTTAGCGTTTTAGGAGTAGCAGAAGTCTAGCCGTGGCAGTAAGCCATCTTGTAGAAACTGAGATCGAGAATCTGGTGCTTTCTTTTGGAATCAGACTCTGGACCGGCACGGATGTACGTCAGATCCAGATCCATCCACTAATTTTTGGTTGAAGCTATCGCCGAGTAACCCCAGCTTTGGAGCCGAAGGAGGCGGACATAGGAACGCTAATTCCTGCCCCAAGAGGGCAGCTAAATTACCCATATCGACCAGAACCAGAACTCCGCCAGTCAACATTATCTACGCCCAGCCCATCATCCCAGCCCAGCCCATATCAGCATCAATTGGTTTGCGGTGGTGTTTTCGTAGGGTGATCGTCAGACACAAGAAAAAGAGCAGACGAAAGCTCGTGGCTGGTTTAGTCTGCGCGTTGCTGATAGACAGCTAAGAACTCCGTGCGATTAGCTCCCAAACAAGTACCCAAAATTAGGGAACGTCGCGATGATGGCAAAGGTGTCGTCCATGCCAAGTGTCATCCAAACCACATAAAGTCCTTAGTTAATCTAAATATAAAGTATAATCCAAAAACCTAGTTTAGCAAATTTAAAGTCGGTACAAAGTTAAATCGGTAAAAAAAAAAAAAAAAAAAAAAAAAAAATAAGGTTAAAACCACATGCTAAAATTGTGTAAAAATTAAATTTGTATATTTGTAAAAAAAAAAAAGAGAAAAAAAAAAAAGGAAAAAAAAAAGGAATAGATCAAAAACGGGTGTGATGTAAGTTAGAAAAGATGATGATTAAAAACGAGTAAGAAGTTGAATTAGAAAGAGGGCGAAATTGAATAACTACGCCGATAAGACAAATTCGGTTAAGTCTCGATGTGGGTGTGTGTGCTGAAAATTTTAGTCTTCGCGAGTCGCTTTGGGCTTGCATTTATTTACAGACTTCTTACGACACCTCCGATATTTGGAAGCACTTTCAACGGTGGAGTATATCAGGTGAGCCAAGTCTGCCCCATATTTACCTTTATCGTCTGCATATGCATGTCATCTCGATTCAGAACCGAAATTTGAAATCAAATGAAATGAAAAGAAATGAAAACGTTGAAAATAAAGTTAACTTGTTAGGCACTATTAAAGAAAAAAAAAGGAGAAGATAAAATTAAAAGTAAAAAGAAAATATTTGAATATAATGAATAAGAAATTGCATCACATACGTTTTATTTGAAATATTAGTACACTTAGTAAAATATAAATATATAAATAATACTTTAAGAAATCCTTCCTAAATGCGAATACGAATTATTAGCACTGGTTCTAAGTAATAGAAGTTTGTAAAACAGTAGTTGTTAAGAAATGAAGTAATCTTTTAGGCTTTAACTCAAGAAAACAAAAGTAAACAAAACGAGATGTACATTTTTAAGTTTAATAAATACGCCATTATAATGAAAGAGTAGAAAACCCTGTTGTAACTCCATGCCGATCACAGAGCCGTCGTAGGGTCATAAAATCAAAGGGGCCTGTTGCAGGATCGTTGGGAAAACGCACTGGCCATGGTAGGGTGGGCTGAAGACACCCCTTTTACATCTCGGGGTGCGCAAAGTGAGAGTACTATCCTAGTTCGTGTCCGTCCGTTTGTTAAGCTATCTCTTGTCCGGCCGAAATTGGCTCGTTTTTGGCACGCAAATAAAACTGATTTATCTCAGATAACTATGAGCACCTGTAGGCTATAACCGCTGAAGAACACCACTCCATTCGCTGACGAGCTAGAGCCGGAATTTAATGCGTGCCGTGTTATTAGCTTGCAAAGAACACCAGCTCTATGTTGTTCGTTACACAAGTCGTATTTCTTCGCAAAAAAGCGCATTCGTACGAAATCTGAACTCTCTAGCTATAAAAACACCAAAGTAATAGCATTCCCGATCAATCAGTTATATAGCAGTTATGATATATAGTCGGCCGATCCTTATAAAATTTAGCATGTCGTATTACTTTGCAAAACAGTGCATTCGTACGAAATCTGAATTCTCCAGCTTAAAAAAAAAAAAAAAAAGTAATAGCATTCCCGATCAATCAGTTATAAGGCAGCTATAGGATATGGTCGGCCGATCCTTATAAAATTTGGCAAGTCGAATCACTTCGCAAAATAGTGCATTCGTACAAAATCTGAACTCTCTAGCTATAAAAACACCAAGGTAATAGCATTCCCGATCAATCAGTTATAACGCAGCTATAGGATATGGTCGGCCGATCCTTATATAATTTGGCAAGTCGTATTACTTCGCAAAATAGTGCATTCGTACAAAATCTGAACTCTCTAGCTTTAAAAAGACCAAAGAAATAGCATTCCCGATCAATCAGTTATATGGCAGCTATGAGATATAGTCGGCCGATCCTTATAAAATTTAGCATGTCGTATAACTTTGCAAAACAGTGCATTCGTACGAAATCTGAATTCTCCAGCTATAAAAAAAACAAAGTATTACCATTCCCGATCAATCAGTTATAACGCAGTTTTAGGATTTAGTCGGACGATCCTAATAAAATTTGGCAAGTCGTATTACTTCGCAAAAAAGCGCATTCGTACGAAATCTGAACTCTCTAGCTATAAAAACACCAAAGTAATAGCATTCCCGATCAATCAGTTATATGGCAGCTATAGGATTTAGTCGGCCGATCCTTATAAAATCTAGCATGTCGTATAACTTTGCAAAACAGTGGATTCGCACGAAATCTGAATTCTCCAGCTATAAAAAAACAAAGTAATAGCATTCCCGATCAATCAGTTATATGGCAGCTTTAGGATTTAGTCGGACGATCCTTATAAAATTTGGCAAGTCGTGTTACTTCGCAAAAAGTGCGTTCGTACGAAATGTGAATTCTCCAGCTTTAAAAAAAAAACATAGTAATAGCATTCCCGATCAATCAGTTATAAGGCAGCTTTAGGATTTAGTCGGACGATCCTTATAAAATTTGGCAAGTCGTATTACTTTGCAAAAAAGCGCATTCGTACGAAATCTGAACTCTCTAGCTATAAAAACACCAAAGTAATAGCATTCCCGATCAATCAGTTATATAGCAGCTATGAGATATAGTCGGCCGATCCTTATAAAATTTAGCATGTCGTATTACTTTGCACAACAGTGCATTCGTACGAAATCTGAATTCTCTAGCTTTAAAAAGACCAAAGAAATAGAATTCCCGATCAATCAGTTATATGGCAGCTATAGGATATAGTCGGGCGATCCTTATAAAATTTAGCATGTCGTGTTACTTCGCAAAAAAGTGCGTTCGTACGAAATCTGAATTCTCCAGCTATAAAAAAACAAAGTAATAGCATTCCCGATCAATCAGTTATAAGGCAGCTTTAGGATTTAGTCGGACGATCCTAATAAAATTTGGCAAGTCGTATTACTTCGCAAAAAAGCGCATTCGTACGAAATCTGAACTCTCTAGCTATAAAAACACCAAAGTAATAGCATTCCCGATCAATCAGTTATATAGCAGTTATGATATATAGTCGGCCGATCCTTATAAAATTTAGCATGTCGTATTACTTTGCAAAACAGTGCATTCGTACGAAATCTGAATTCTCCAGCTTAAAAAAAAAAAAAACAAAGTAATAGCATTCCCGATCAATCAGTTATAAAGCAGCTATAGGATATGGTCGGCCGATCCTTATAAAATTTGGCAAGTCGAATCACTTCGCAAAATAGTGCATTCGTACAAAATCTGAACTCTCTAGCTATAAAAACACCAAAGTAATAGCATTCCCGATCAATCAGTTATATAGCAGCTATGAGATATAGTCGGCTGATCCTTATAAAATTTAGCATGTCGTATTACTTTGCAAAACAGTGCATTCGTACGAAATCTGAACTCTCTAGCTATAAAAACACCAAAGTAATAGCATTCCCGATCAATCAGTTATATAGCAGTTATGATATATAGTCGGCCGATCCTTATAAAATTTAGCATGTTGTATTAATTTGCAAAACAGTGCATTCGTACGAAATCTGAATTCTCCAGCTTAAAAAAAAAAAAAACAAAGTAATAGCATTCCCGATCAATCAGTTATAAGGCAGCTATAGGATATGGTCGGCCGATCCTTATAAAATTTAGCATGTCGTATTACTTTGCAAAACAGTGCATTTGTACCAAATCTGAATTCTCCAGCTATAAAAAAACAAAGTAATAGCATTCCCGATCAATCAGTTATAAGGCAGCTTTAGGATTTAGTCGAACGATCCTTATAAAATTTGGCAAGTCGTATTACTTCGCAAAAAAGAGCGTTCGTACGAAATCTGAATTCTCCAGTTTTAAAAAGACCAAAGAAATAGCATTTCCGATCAATCAGTTATAAGGCAGCTTTAGGATTTAGTCGAACGATCCTTATAAAATTTGGCAAGTCGTATTACTTCGCAAAAAAGCGCATTCGTACGAAATCTGAACTCTCTAGCTATAAAAACACCAAAGTAATAGCATTCCCGATCAATCAGTTATATGGCAGCTATAGGATTTAGTCGGCCGATCCTTATAAAATCTAGCATGTCGTATAACTTTGCAAAACAGTGGATTCGCACGAAATCTGAATTCTCCAGCTATAAAAAAACAAAGTAAAAGCATTCCCGATCAATCAGTTATATGGCAGCTTTAGGATTTAGTCGGACGATCCTTATAAAATTTGGCAAGTCGTGTTACTTCGCAAAAAAGTGCGTTCGTACGAAATATGAATTCTCCAGCTTTAAAAAAAAAAACATAGTAATAGCATTCCCGATCAATCAGTTATAAGGCAGCTTTAGGATTTAGTCGGACGATCCTTATAAAATTTGGCAAGTCGTATTACTTTGCAAAAAGCGCATTCGTACGAAATCTGAACTCTCTAGCTATAAAAACACCAAAGTAATAGCATTCCCGATCAATCAGTTATATAGCAGCTATGAGATATAGTCGGCCGATCCTTATAAAATTTAGCATGTCGTATTACTTTGCCCAACAGTGCATTCGTACGAAATCTGAATTCTCTAGCTTTAAAAAGACCAAAGAAATAGAATTCCCGATCAATCAGTTATATTGCAGCTATAGGATATAGTCGGGCGATCCTTATAAAATTTAGCATGTCGTATAACTTTGCAAAACAGTGCATTCGTACGAAATCTGAATTCTCCAGCTATAAAAAAAACAAAAGTATTACCATTCCCGATCAATCAGTTATAACGCAGTTTTAGGATTTAGTCGGACGATCCTAATAAAATTTGGCAAGTCGTATTACTTCGCAAAAAAGCGCATTCGTACGAAATCTGAACTCTCTAGCTATAAAAACACCAAAGTAATAGCATTCCCGATCAATCAGTTATATAGCAGTTATGATATATAGTCGGCCGATCCTTATAAAATTTAGCATGTCGTATTACTTTGCAAAACAGTGCATTCGTACGAAATCTGAATTCTCCAGCTTAAAAAAAAAAAACAAAGTAATAGCATTCCCGATCAATCAGTTATAAGGCAGCTATGAGATATAGTCGGCTGATCCTTATAAAATTTAGCATGTCGTATTACTTTGCAAAACAGTGCATTCGTACGAAATCTGAACTCTCTAGCTATAAAAACACCAAAGTAATAGCATTCCCGATCAATCAGTTATATAGCAGTTATGATATATAGTCGGCCGATCCTTATAAAATTTAGCATGTTGTATTAATTTGCAAAACAGTGCATTTGTACGAAATCTGAATTCTCTAGCTTTAAAAAGACCAAAGAAATAGCATTCCCGATCAATCAGTTATATGGCAGCTATGAGATATAGTCGGCCGATCCTTATAAAATTTAGCATGTCGTATAACTTTGCAAAACAGTGCATTCGTACGAAATCTGAATTCTCCAGCTATAAAAAAAAAAGTATTACCATTCCCGATCAATCAGTTATAACGCAGTTTTAGGATTTAGTCGGACGATCCTAATAAAATTTGGCAAGTCGTATTACTTCGCAAAAAAGCGCATTCGTACGAAATCTGAACTCTCTAGCTATAAAAACACCAAAGTAATAGCATTCCCGATCAATCAGTTATATAGCAGTTATGATATATAGTCGGCCGATCCTTATAAAGTTTAGCATGTCGTATTACTTTGCAAAACAGTGCATTCGTACGAAATCTGAATTCTCCAGCTTAAAAAAAAAAAAAAAAAGTAATAGCATTCCCGATCAATCAGTTATAAGGCAGCTATGAGATATAGTCGGACGATCCTAATAAAATTTGGCAAGTCGTATTACTTCGCAAAAAAGCGCATTCGTACGAAATCTGAACTCTCTAGCTATAAAAACACCAAAGTAATAGCATTCCCGATCAATCAGTTATATAGCAGTTATGATATATAGTCGGCCGATCCTTATAAAATTTAGCATGTCGTATTACTTTGCAAAACAGTGCATTCGTACGAAATCTGAATTCTCCAGCTTAAAAAAAAAAAAAAAACAAAGTAATAGCATTCCCGATCAATCAGTTATAAGGCAGCTATGAGATATAGTCGGCTGATCCTTATAAAATTTAGCATGTCGTATTACTTCGCAAAATAGTGCATTCGTACAAAATCTGAACTCTCTAGCTATAAAAACACCAAGGTAATAGCATTCCCGATCAATCAGTTATATAGCAGTTATGATATATAGTCGGCCGATCCTTATAAAATTTAGCATGTTGTATTAATTTGCAAAACAGTGCATTTGTACGAAATCTGAATTCTCTAGCTTTAAAAAGACCAAAGAAATAGCATTCCCGATCAATCAGTTATATGGCAGCTATGAGATATAGTCGGCCGATCCTTATAAAATTTAGCATGTCGTATAACTTTGCAAAACAGTGCATTCGTACGAAATCTGAATTCTCCAGCTATAAAAAAACAAAGTATTACCATTCCCGATCAATCAGTTATAACGCAGTTTTAGGATTTAGTCGGACGATCCTAATAAAATTTGGCAAGTCGTATTACTTCGCAAAAAAGCGCATTCGTACGAAATCTGAACTCTCTAGCTATAAAAACACCAAAGTAATAGCATTCCCGATCAATCAGTTATATAGCAGTTATGATATATAGTCGGCCGATCCTTATAAAATTTAGCATGTCGTATTACTTTGCCCAACAGTGCATTCGTACGAAATCTGAATTCTCTAGCTTTAAAAAGACCAAAGAAATAGAATTCCCGATCAATCAGTTATATTGCAGCTATAGGATATAGTCGGGCGATCCTTATAAAATTTAGCATGTCGTATAACTTTGCAAAACAGTGCATTCGTACGAAATCTGAATTCTCCAGCTATAAAAAAAACAAAGTATTACCATTCCCGATCAATCAGTTATAACGCAGTTTTAGGATTTAGTCGGACGATCCTAATAAAATTTGGCAAGTCGTATTACTTCGCAAAAAAGCGCATTCGTACGAAATCTGAACTCTCTAGCTATAAAAACACCAAAGTAATAGCATTCCCGATCAATCAGTTATATAGCAGTTATGATATATAGTCGGCCGATCCTTATAAAATTTAGCATGTCGTATTACTTTGCAAAACAGTGCATTCGTACGAAATCTGAATTCTCCAGCTTAAAAAAAAAAAAAACAAAGTAATAGCATTCCCGATCAATCAGTTATAAGGCAGCTATGAGATATAGTCGGCTGATCCTTATAAAATTTAGCATGTCGTATTACTTTGCAAAACAGTGCATTCGTACGAAATCTGAACTCTCTAGCTATAAAAACACCAAAGTAATAGCATTCCCGATCAATCAGTTATATAGCAGTTATGATATATAGTCGGCCGATCCTTATAAAATTTAGCATGTTGTATTAATTTGCAAAACAGTGCATTTGTACGAAATCTGAATTCTCTAGCTTTAAAAAGACCAAAGAAATAGCATTCCCGATCAATCAGTTATATGGCAGCTATGAGATATAGTCGGCCGATCCTTATAAAATTTAGCATGTCGTATAACTTTGCAAAACAGTGCATTCGTACGAAATCTGAATTCTCCAGCTATAAAAAAAACAAAGTATTACCATTCCCGATCAATCAGTTATAACGCAGTTTTAGGATTTAGTCGGACGATCCTAATAAAATTTGGCAAGTCGTATTACTTCGCAAAAAGCGCATTCGTACGAAATCTGAACTCTCTAGCTATAAAAACACCAAAGTAATAGCATTCCCGATCAATCAGTTATATAGCAGTTATGATATATAGTCGGCCGATCCTTATAAAATTTAGCATGTCGTATTACTTTGCAAAACAGTGCATTCGTACGAAATCTGAATTCTCCAGCTTAAAAAAAAAAAAAAAGTAATAGCATTCCCGATCAATCAGTTATAAGGCAGCTATGAGATATAGTCGGACGATCCTAATAAAATTTGGCAAGTCGTATTACTTCGCAAAAAAGCGCATTCGTACGAAATCTGAACTCTCTAGCTATAAAAACACCAAAGTAATAGCATTCCCGATCAATCAGTTATATAGCAGTTATGATATATAGTCGGCCGATCCTTATAAAATTTAGCATGTCGTATTACTTTGCAAAACAGTGCATTCGTACGAAATCTGAATTCTCCAGCTTAAAAAAAAAAAAACAAAGTAATAGCATTCCCGATCAATCAGTTATAAGGCAGCTATGAGATATAGTCGGCTGATCCTTATAAAATTTAGCATGTCGTATTACTTCGCAAAATAGTGCATTCGTACAAAATCTGAACTCTCTAGCTATAAAAACACCAAGGTAATAGCATTCCCGATCAATCAGTTATATAGCAGTTATGATATATAGTCGGCCGATCCTTATAAAATTTAGCATGTTGTATTAATTTGCAAAACAGTGCATTTGTACGAAATCTGAATTCTCTAGCTTTAAAAAGACCAAAGAAATAGCATTCCCGATCAATCAGTTATATGGCAGCTATGAGATATAGTCGGCCGATCCTTATAAAATTTAGCATGTCGTATAACTTTGCAAAACAGTGCATTCGTACGAAATCTGAATTCTCCAGCTATAAAAAAAACAAAGTATTACCATTCCCGATCAATCAGTTATAACGCAGTTTTAGGATTTAGTCGGACGATCCTAATAAAATTTGGCAAGTCGTATTACTTCGCAAAAAAGCGCATTCGTACGAAATCTGAACTCTCTAGCTATAAAAACACCAAAGTAATAGCATTCCCGATCAATCAGTTATATAGCAGTTATGATATATAGTCGGCCGATCCTTATAAAATTTAGCATGTCGTATTACTTTGCAAAACAGTGCATTCGTACGAAATCTGAATTCTCCAGCTTAAAAAAAAAAAAAAAAAAAGTAATAGCATTCCCGATCAATCAGTTATATAGCAGTTATGATATATAGTCGGCCGATCCTTATAAAATTTAGCATGTTGTATTAATTTGCAAAACAGTGCATTCGTACGAAATCTGAATTCTCCAGCTTAAAAAAAAAAAAAAACAAAGTAATAGCATTCCCGATCAATCAGTTATATAGCAGTTATGATATATAGTCGGCCGATCCTTATAAAATTTAGCATGTCGTATTACTTTGCAAAACAGTGCATTCGTACGAAATCTGAATTCTCCAGCTTAAAAAAAAAAAAAAACAAAGTAATAGCATTCCCGATCAATCAGTTATAAGGCAGCTATGAGATATAGTCGGCTGATCCTTATAAAATTTAGCATGTCGTATTACTTCGCAAAATAGTGCATTCGTACAAAATCTGAACTCTCTAGCTATAAAAACACCAAAGTAATAGCATTCCCGATCAATCAGTTATATAGCAGCTATGAGATATAGTCGGCTGATCCTTATAAAATTTAGCATGTCGTATTACTTTGCAAAACAGTGCATTCGTACGAAATCTGAACTCTCTAGCTATAAAAACACCAAAGTAATAGCATTCCCGATCAATCAGTTATATAGCAGTTATGATATATAGTCGGCCGATCCTTATAAAATTTAGCATGTTGTATTAATTTGCAAAACAGTGCATTCGTACGAAATCTGAATTCTCCAGCTTAAAAAAAAAAAAAAAAAGTAATAGCATTCCCGATCAATCAGTTATAAGGCAGCTATAGGATATGGTCGGCCGATCCTTATAAAATTTAGCATGTCGTATTACTTTGCAAAACAGTGCATTTGTACCAAATCTGAATTCTCCAGCTATAAAAAAACAAAGTAATAGCATTCCCGATCAATCAGTTATATAGCAGTTATGATATATAGTCGGCCGATCCTTATAAAATTTAGCATGTCGTATTACTTTGCAAAACAGTGCATTCGTACGAAATCTGAATTCTCCAGCTTAAAAAAAAAAAAACAAAGTAATAGCATTCCCGATCAATCAGTTATAAGGCAGCTATGAGATATAGTCGGCTGATCCTTATAAAATTTAGCATGTCGTATTACTTCGCAAAATAGTGCATTCGTACAAAATCTGAACTCTCTAGCTATAAAAACACCAAGGTAATAGCATTCCCGATCAATCAGTTATAACGCAGCTATAGGATATGGTCGGCCGATCCTTAAAAAATTTGGCAAGTCGTATTACTTCGCAAAATAGTGCACTCGTACGAAATCTGAACTCTCTAGCTTTAAAAAAGACCAAAGAAATAGCATTCCCGATCAATCAGTTATATGGCTGCTATGAGATATAGTCGGCCGATCCTTATAAAATTTAGCATGTCGTATAACTTTGCAAAACAGTGCATTCGTACGAAATCTGAATTCTCCAGCTATAAAAAAAACAAAGTATTACCATTCCCGATCAATCAGTTATAACGCAGTTTTAGGATTTAGTCGGACGATCCTAATAAAATTTGGCAAGTCGTATTACTTCGCAAAAAGCGCATTCGTACGAAATCTGAACTCTCTAGCTATAAAAACACCAAAGTAATAGCATTCCCGATCAATCAGTTATATGGCAGCTATAGGATTTAGTCGGCCGATCCTTATAAAATCTAGCATGTCGTATAACTTTGCAAAACAGTGGATTCGCACGAAATCTGAATTCTCCAGCTATAAAAAAACAAAGTAATAGCATTCCCGATCAATCAGTTATATGGCAGCTTTAGGATTTAGTCGGACGATCCTTATAAAATTTGGCAAGTCGTATTACTTTGCAAAAAAGCGCATTCGTACGAAATCTGAACTCTCTAGCTATAAAAACACCAAAGTAATAGCATTCCCGATCAATCAGTTATATAGCAGCTATGAGATATAGTCGGCCGATCCTTATAAAATTTAGCATGTCGTATTACTTTGCCCAACAGTGCATTCGTACGAAATCTGAATTCTCTAGCTTTAAAAAGACCAAAGAAATAGAATTCCCGATCAATCAGTTATATTGCAGCTATAGGATATAGTCGGGCGATCCTTATAAAATTTAGCATGTCGTATAACTTTGCAAAACAGTGCATTCGTACGAAATCTGAATTCTCCAGCTATAAAAAAACAAAGTAATAGCATTCCCGATCAATCAGTTATAAGGCAGCTTTAGGATTTAGTCGGACGATCCTAATAAAATTTGGCAAGTCGTATTACTTCGCAAAAAAGCGCATTCGTACGAAATCTGAACTCTCTAGCTATAAAAACACCAAAGTAATAGCATTCCCGATCAATCAGTTATATAGCAGTTATGATATATAGTCGGCCGATCCTTATAAAATTTAGCATGTCGTATTACTTTGCAAAACAGTGCATTCGTACGAAATCTGAATTCTCCAGCTTAAAAAAAAAAAAAAACAAAGTAATAGCATTCCCGATCAATCAGTTATAAGGCAGCTATGAGATATAGTCGGCTGATCCTTATAAAATTTAGCATGTCGTATTACTTTGCAAAACAGTGCATTCGTACGAAATCTGAACTCTCTAGCTATAAAAACACCAAAGTAATAGCATTCCCGATCAATCAGTTATATAGCAGTTATGATATATAGTCGGCCGATCCTTATAAAATTTAGCATGTTGTATTAATTTGCAAAACAGTGCATTCGTACGAAATCTGAATTCTCCAGCTTAAAAAAAAAAAAAACAAAGTAATAGCATTCCCGATCAATCAGTTATAAGGCAGCTATAGGATATGGTCGGCCGATCCTTATAAAATTTAGCATGTCGTATTACTTTGCAAAACAGTGCATTTGTACGAAATCTGAATTCTCCAGCTATAAAAAAACAAAGTAATAGCATTCCCGATCAATCAGTTATAAGGCAGCTTTAGGATTTAGTCGAACGATCCTTATAAAATTTGGCAAGTCGTATTACTTCGCAAAAAAGAGCGTTCGTACGAAATCTGAATTCTCCAGTTTTAAAAAGACCAAAGAAATAGCATTCCCGATCAATCAGTTATAAGGCAGCTATAGGATATGGTCGGCCGATCCTTATAAAATTTGGCAAGTCGAATCACTTCGCAAAATAGTGCATTCGTACAAAATCTGAACTCTCTAGCTATAAAAACACCAAGGTAATAGCATTCCCGATCAATCAGTTATAACGCAGCTATAGGATATGGTCGGCCGATCCTTAAAAAATTTGGCAAGTCGTATTACTTCGCAAAATAGTGCATTCGTACGAAATCTGAACTCTATAGCTTTAAAAAGACCAAAGAAATAGCATTCCCGATCAATCAGTTATATGGCAGCTATGAGATATAGTCGGCCGATCCTTATAAAATTTAGCATGTCGTATAACTTTGCAAAACAGTGCATTCGTACGAAATCTGAATTCTCCAGCTATAAAAAAACAAAGTATTACCATTCCCGATCAATCAGTTATAACGCAGCTTTAGGATTTAGTCGGACGATCCTAATAACATTTGGCAAGTCGTATTACTTCGCAAAAAAGCGCATTCGTACGAAATCTGAACTCTCTAGCTATAAAAACACCAAAGCAATAGCATTCTCGATCAATCAGTTATAACGCAGCTATAGGATATGGTCGGCCGATCCTTATAAAATTTGGCAAGTCGTATTACTTCGCAAAATAGTGCGTTCGTACGAAATCTGAATTCTCCAGCTTTAAAAAGACCAAAGATATAGCATTCCCGATCAATCAGTTATATGGCAGCTATAGGATATAGTCGGCCGATCCTTATAAAATTTAGCATGTCGTATAACTTTGCAAAACAGTGCATTCGTACGAAATCCGAATTCTCCAGCTATAAAAAAAACAAATTAATAGCATTACCGATCAATCAGTTATAAGGCAGCTTTAGGATTTAGTCGGACGATCATAATAAAATTTGGCAAATCGTATTACTTCGCAAAAAAGCGCATTCGTACGAAATCTGAACTCTCTAGCTATAAAAACACCAAAGTAATAGCATTCCCGATCAATCAGTTATATGGCAGCTATAGGATTTAGTCGGCCGATCCTTATAAAATCTAGCATGTCGTATAACTTTGCAAAACAGTGGATTCGCACGAAATCTGAATTCTCCAGCTATAAAAAAAACAAAGTAATAGCATTCCCGATCAATCAGTTATATGGCAGCTTTAGGATTTAGTCGGACGATCCTTATAAAATTTGGCAAGTCGTGTTACTTCGCAAAAAAGTGCGTTCGTACGAAATGTGAATTCTCCAGCTTTAAAAAAAAACATAGTAATAGCATTCCCGATCAATCAGTTATAAGGCAGCTTTAGGATTTAGTCGGACGATCCTAATAAAATTTGGCAAGTCGTATTACTTCGCAAAAAAGCGCATTCGTACGAAATCTGAACTCTCTAGCTATAAAAACACCAAAGTAATAGCATTCCCGATCAATCAGTTATATAGCAGCTATGAGATATAGTCGGCCGATCCTTATAAAATTTAGCATGTCGTATTACTTTGCAAAACAGTGCATTCGTACAAAATCTGAATTCTCCAGCTTTAAAAAAAAAACAAGAAAGAAAAGCTTACTTCGGGCGGAGCCGAAGTTGATATACCCTTGCAGTTAAAACCGGATATATATCGCAAGCCGATTCTTATAAAATCTAATCCTAATCCGATCCTAATAAAATTTGGCACGTCGTATTACTTCGCAAAAAAGCGCATTCGTACGAAATCTGAACTCTCTAGCTATAAAAACACCAAGGTAATAGCATTCCCGATCAATCTGTTATAACGCAGCTATAGGATATGGTCGGACGATC
>JAECYA010000299.1:0-22055 GCA_018153455.1 Drosophila parabipectinata | reverse complement strand
AAAAAATTCTAGCTGGTATCAGCAGTCCTATCGACGGCGGGTCTAGAGTTACGCCCCACCAATCACACAGCAATGAATGTGGCAGATACTATTCGGCAGATCCTAAATGAGTGGGGACTTAAAAATAAAGTTGTAAGTAATAGTTTCAGACAACGACCAAACCATGAAGAAGGCTTGCGAGCATCTGGAACTTAAAAATTTTCCATGTTTTTCATGTGCTCGGTTGAAGAAATACTAAAAATAAAAATAATTCGAACATTACTGACAAAGTGCAACCCACTTGTCGCATTCATTAAGAGAAGCTCAGCTACAATGGCAAAATTTAAAAACGCACAATAGGTTACTGACCCCCTTGGCCTTATTCAGGAGGTCGTTTAAAGAGTGCCGTTTGGAGCATTGTTGGAAGCACGCGGCATTCCACACCCAAGTTTGCCACAATAATAGACCCGCGATTTAAAAAAAATGTTTTCTGACGACAAACCATGCAGAACAAGCATGTTATGCGTTGAAAGAGCAGCTCCAAGGGGCCATAAAAAAGTTGTCACGTGAACAATCTACATCAGCGTCGCAAACGCCTACACCACCAAATGATCCAGGTACTTCAACTTATTTTACTACGCTGCAATTGAAGTTAAAAACAAATATAAGAACATCACGGTCAGACGCCATTATACTGCTCAGGCAGCATACAGAGACAGTAAACGAGACTGAAACTTTCGATCCACTATGATCCACTATGGGGCCACTTAAGTTTTTGCAGTCAGCAGGGACACTATTACCGTGGACCCAACCTCGTCACGAACGTAAATTGCTGCGCCGTTCTCCTTCTGTGACCTTTAGGTGTGGTCGGAACGCGACCCACCGAGGAACACGAATCTGATCGAGCACCGAGTAATTCTTTAGGAAGTCAACATATCGCTGACAGAAATCTTGAGGGAGGGCGTCGTCCCACCCTAGATCCAGAAGCCAAATGTCTTGCATGAACGGACAATGAAAGGATTGCCTTGCTATTTGAGGTCCATTTCCTGGGAATGGGGAACCCTGCCGACTCTAGGGCCCCTTTCAGCTCCCGAATCGCAGCTTGGGCTTCAGTTTTGGAGTCTGCCCCCGCGAGAACGTCATCAACGTACCTAAAATGCCGGATAATTTGGCTTGCCTGCGGATACTTCGACTCTTCGTCGTTAACTCTTAATATAGTCAGAGCCCATAATATAGTCCATCTCAAGGAAACGCGGACATAAGCGAATGGGGTGGTTCTCCCTTGAACACAGACCGCAGCCCCTTTGGCCCGGAGCCTCCGAGCAGGGGATTATGAAGTAGGCACTAGGCCTTTTGTGGTCGATGGCCTCCAGAGTGCGATGGCGCTCTGAAGTTATCCAGGAAAACAGACACGCTGCGGGGGTTGGCTGGAGATAATGCGCCTGTCAGCACCCATCCGAAAATGGTCTCCTGACCGAGAAGCGACCCGCAGATGTTAGCCTTGGAATTATCGAGGAGAATAGACGGAAGAATGTCAGCTCCTAATAACACATCGACTTGGGAGCTCTCAAAGAAGTTGGGGTCCGCCGAGGTAATATTGGGCAGCCCCTAGAGACGATCTCGCGAAATCGGATATGATGGCAGATTTCCTGCCAACTGCGGAAGAACGTAAGCCGCAGTCTCTAATTGTAGCCCGGGTCTTGACGGCGACCGAATAGAGAAATGGCACAATTGTAGTAGACTGGGAAATGGTTTGATTGGGGGCCGGAAACTTGGGTTTGAATCGTCTCGAAGGGAGGCTTGACGGGGTTGAACAGTCGTTCCATTATGAACGTCGCCTTCCGGAGCCTATCAGTGCTCGTGATTGGACGGTGCACCCCAAATAGCACACGTTGATAAGGGCCGTGCCCAGTAGGACGGCTCCTGACCCGGAAGCGAAACACACCTGCACATTCGACTGATCCTCGGAGCCGTTTGTTGACGTAGGCGGACTTGGAGCGGTAAGCTGCGTAGGCGGACTTGGAACATAACGGCTTCCTCCTTATGTAGTCAGAGCGTCCATTTACAGCATTACTAGGAGACACGAAAAATGGACAAGTACCGGAAAATTCGTGCTTGTTCGAAAACAAATTGATAACGATCTATATATGTATATTTTTACAAGTGTGGTTCGTACGTAGATATTGAATTCTTAACTATTTTCGAACTTGCGGAGCCAGAAAGGTGACCTTGGCTTCTATTTAACACAAAAAAAAAAAAAAATAATTAATAATAATTAATTTTTGGCTAATTGTCGGATTTAATTATTATGGAGCCAGAAGTGCGGAGTTGAAAATCTTAATCTTTAATCAATTGAGGTTAATTATTACGAAGCCGGAAAGGTGGAATTGAAACCGCGGCTCTATTCAGACAGAAGGTTGATAATTAAATTATTGATAATTTTTGACTTTAAGTATTGGGTGGCCGGGAAGGTGAATAAAAAAACTGGCCCTTCGCTCGAACGGAAAATAATAATTAAATAAATTGTGGCGGATATAATTATAAATATATAAATTTATAATTAATTGATTTCCTTTTTTGAAGGTAGTTGTTATGCAGCCGATTATGCCGTCGGCACCCTGTATGTACCCCAAAGAAAAAACAAGAAAGGAAAGATAACTTCGTGCGGAGCTGAAGTTGATATACCCTTGCAGTTAAAACCGGATAAATATCGCAAACATCGGATATAGTTGGCCGATCCTTATGAGAATATGATAAAAAATCCAATTTATTAAAATAAAATATCTAAAAAAAGTCCTAAACTTCTTTCTTCAAAAATACCAAAGTGAATATATGTATCTACCAAAGACCATTTCCGATCGCTCAGTTATATGGGAGCTATAAGATATAGTCGACCGATCGTTATGAAATTTGGTAAGTCGGATAAACTGACCAAAAATAGAATGTGTACCAAGTTACAGCTTTCTATCTTCAAAAGCACGAAAGTTGGGTAATTTCCGATCGTTCAGTTATATGGCAGCTGTTAAGAGGAGCCCCAAATAAATAGGTCTTACTCCAATGAGCTCCTTATGGAAACTGATTTTATTCTACAAAGTTCTCTTATAAGTACGATACATGAGAATCTTAAATCTATGTAAAACTACTTGTCAACGCACTGCACGCTGACCTGCTATGCGACCCTTTCTCCAGTGCGATAAGCGCACCATGTATTATGTATGTATTTGTTTGTGTTAGGCTGCAGGGGATCGGTTTTGAACCATCTGTTTGACTCATATTTCATGGGTCCGATCCCTTGAAACTCTAACTTAAGAATTTCTTTACAAAATAGTGTTCAATGCTTGAACATCAGCTATAAGATATAGTCGGCCGATCCCGGCCGTTCCGACTTATATACTGCGTGCAAAGGAAAGAAGGGTGTGTGCAAAGTTTCAAGTCGATAGCTTTAAAACTGAGAGACTAGTTTGCGTAGAAACAGACAGACGGATAGACGGTAAGACGGACAGACGGACAGACGGACATGCTCATATCAACTCAGGAGGTGATCCTGATCAAGAATATATATACTTTATAGGGTCGGACTTTTGGACAAAATTATAATACCCTCTGCAAGAGTATAAAAAGGAAGAAAACCATTTTACACAATTTTTTTTTATTTTGTTGTTGTTTTTTGCAATGAAAAAAAGCCTTTCTTTTTGGCGGCGCATGTGATTTCCGCTCACTGGAACATCTGAAACAAAAAATTCCAACGGGATCGTAAAGAGTACATGTTTGGCTCTCGTATAAACTAGGATTATTAACTTTGCTCACAAATTAACAAAATGGCGGACCTTTGAAAATTATTTTATTTATTTTATTCTAGTTCATACCAGAGCTATATATGTATGGAATAACGTGTTATAAAATTTGGAACCGATTGGATTAATAGTTTTTGAGTAACCTCATGTGCCAGTCGTAAAAACACTGTTTCGAGAAAAGCGCGTTTAAAGTTTTGAGACGGCTCTCGCCGTCGCCTGAGGCTACCACCATAAATCGGCTATATCTTCAAGAGTTTTTGAGATTTTCACTTGAATTTTTCAGGGAACATTCTTGAATAGTTAACACTTAACAGTAACAAAATTAAAAAAAAATCGATTATTTGAAACCGAGAATGGGGAGGTCCCCTTAAAATAACGCGCTTAGGAATTTTAAGAGCAAAAAGTTCCGAAAAACCGTTTTTTCTAAATAAATCAAGATTTTGACGGTGTTAAAAAAATTTAAAATACGGGTTTATACTATATTTGACCTAATAAACAATTCCTACTAGGTCTCTTCAAAAGTTTCTCCAATTTTTTTATTTTTTTCGCACTGTGTAATATATAATTTGAATCAAACCCCAAAAATTGATTTTAAATTTTTAAGTAAAGCTTAAACACAAAATAAAGAAAGGTTTTCGTTTTTCAACTTCAAAATTGCAATAGTTTCTGCATCAATATTGAAATATAATTCGTGTTACCTGAAAATGTATAGGGGCACTTATTTTCAACCTTTGAAGTGGGTCGTAATTTACCATTTGATAAATTTTTCTCCTTAGTGTTCAAATTATATATTTTGCCATATACAGCACACCTTCTGTTTTTTTGCCGATGTTAAGATCTATCATGCACTTCCACAATTAGATCTAGTTTAATTAGTTTTGTAATTTAACATATTAAATAAGTAACGTTTTTAGTAACTTACCAGCGGATAAAGAAGCAAACGCTTTTCAGTTTATCTTTTCAGCGAGGAATCCATCAGCACTTGTTAAATAAACTTTTTAATAAACTTGTAATAATATCAACATCTTAGAGATGGAAGACTCCGTTCTTTGTGCGATATTTGATAGTTCAAATATCGTTACATTATTTCTTAATGTGATTTTTTATATTTAACAAGTCAAAACTTTATATATAAAATATAATATAGATCAGTGGTCGGCACGGCCCTACCCTGCGGGCATAGGAAATTTCTCTGTCCGTGCTCTGCCACACACACAGTATAAGTGTGTAAAACGTCATGCTCACAGCCTACTTTCTGCTTCTTGCTATA
Organism: Drosophila parabipectinata; assembly: GCA_018153455.1. Taxonomy (NCBI): domain Eukaryota; kingdom Metazoa; phylum Arthropoda; class Insecta; order Diptera; family Drosophilidae; genus Drosophila; species Drosophila parabipectinata. The sequence continues at coordinate 17,012 of JAECYA010000299.1, read as the reverse complement.
CTAATACTGATGCGTTAAAATCATATCAATGTATTAGGTGCCGACCACTGATATAGATATATAATATAAAAAAAGAAAGAAATTTCTATATCGTAGAAATTATTTTTTTTTTTTGGTGAGCCTTTCTATTATTAAGAAAATGGTTCCCTAAAATAAGTCATAATTTTCCTTAATTATAGAAAAATCTCCTTGTTTTTAGGACGATTTCAGTTTAAAGCGACTATTTTTTATTTGAGAAAAACTTCTTTGATTTAAGAAAATTTTTCTTGTTTACTTGAAACTAGAAATCTTTTCTTGTATTAAGAAAAAATTAAGTTTTATGGCAAATTTTTAAATTTAAGGTTAAATTTATTATGAGTGTAGAAACGATGGCTTCGGTGTATCCCGCACGTTGAGAAAATTACTATTATAGATGCGCGTTAAAAAAAAAAAAAATTTTTTTTATAAAATTTTATTATGAAAATGGAAGTAACAATTAGTACTGGGGGTTATTATAATGACGGGGAAATGATGGATGGCCACGAAAGAGTCGCTAAAGGATTTAGATGTGGAAATGCACACCTTCGTGGACGCGATAGAGAATGGATTTGCCGCCGTGAGTTATATACGATTTCAAAACGGGGCAGGTCCGCAGGTCAAAACGGACCGCAGTCTACTGGGCAGCAAAACCAAGGCTTGAGCTCATGGGAGCAGTGCTTGGAATAATGTTAGCTCAAACTCTGGAGCTATCACTCGAAGCTAAGCTGAGCACACGGACATTCTTGACCGACTCAAGAACTGTCATGAGCTGGATACGATCGGACCAGAGGAAGTACAAACAAATTGTAGCATTCCGTGTGAACAAGATTTTAGACGGTACTAACGTCAAAGAATGGCGTTGGGTACGTTCCCACGAGAACGTGGCGGATGACGCCACTAAGTGGAACAAAGGACCTGATTTCAACCGAGAAAGTCGTTGGTTGAACGGGCCGATAGTTCTTTGGGAAGAGAAGCAATTTTGGCCGCTGAAAGAGGCGGTAGAAGGAGGCGAATCATGAATGGAATTGAAGGCCGAATTCATCGGCGTATGTGAATGATTCACAGACGTAGAACGCGCGACTCATCCTGTACCCGTCTGCTTTGGTTTACTCCGAGAGTGGTATGGTGCATGGTATGGTGCATAAAGACCCTTCAATGATCGTACATAGAAAATCAGCCAGCAAAAGTAGATATCCGGATCGCGGAGAGACTTCTGTGGAGCACTTAGGCAGCGCACTACCAGAAGGATATGCGACTAATTAAAAAAAAAAAACCATTGAAGAAGAATAATCTACTATGCAAACTCGTATCGTATGTAGGTTAAGATGGTGCATTGAAGCTGAATGAACGTACTAAGATGATTATGTTACATTACGCATTATGCGGCAGTTACATTACACAGCTTACCATAATAGAATTTCACCGAAGATTTTTGCACGCCACGCGCGGCGGTAATTTCGACGATCGCTGCAGAATATATAAGTGGGGAGTGTTGCGATAGATAGTAAAACTGCTTCCACAGCATCTGGCAACGCCGAAGTAACAGAACCGATATTTTAAGCCCGGTTATTAAGTCAACCGGTAACCATGTGCCTAAGCTTTTTTTTCTACTTTGACACTTTGAAACGGACCAAAAGTGAGATGATAGAATTAAGATTTGATTATGAATTGTATAAACATTTATTCCTAGAAAACTTTGAAAAACCACAACAGAGACCGTTCATAAGTGAACATACGTCTTCTAGCCAGAACGGGTAAGAGAGAAGATGCAGCGAATGCTAGAAGCCAACGTAATTCGGCCAAGTAGTTCCCTCTTCTCTAGTCCTACTTTACTTGTAAAAAAGAAAGACGGTAGTAATGGATAGAGTATCGAGAACTAAACGCAAATAGCGTGCCAGATAGATATCCCTTACCATTAATAACAGACCAGAGAGATCGCCTGCAAGGCGGTAAATACTTATCTAGCCTAGACATGCCTGGTTTTTATCAGGTGCCCATTCGGTTGAGCGAACTCCATTTGTGACCCCAGGGGGTCGATATGAATTTTTAGGCATGCCCTTCGGTCTCGAAATACCCCGTATTTCAACGTTCCATAGTCTAAGCTTTATGGGATTTGGTTAAATTCTTGTTTTTTCTTCAATGTTAAATGTGTTAAATGTTAAAAGTGTCAATTTCTTTGAACGAGTACTTATGTTGTTCATCTAAAAGATGCTGACCTAATGCCTAATCCTCAAAAAATACAAGCACTGAGGCGAGTGTGGCGGAGTGCACTAAGGTTCCGATAAGCACTTCTCCCGGCCACGGACCTCTGCACGGACCTTTGCTGACCACGGACCGCATAAGGCACCAGCGGACTTCCAGGCCCGCTACATTTTTCGTCGCCTGCCCCAACTCCTTGCTTCTCCGCTGATGCTTACTTCGCCACACTTTCTAAATTTGGCTGCGCTGCGCGTCGTTCCCCTGATACGGACTCACTAGCGCGTATACGCAGTATTTCCTTAGTATAGCGGGGGTACAACAACTAGTGGCCAACTTCCGATCCCGACTTGCTGGCGCATATGCGAGGTGCTTCCTTGGTGTATCGGAGGTATAACATCCAGTGGTCATCTCCCAATCCAAACTCGCTATCGCGTATGCGCAGTGTTTTCTTGGAGTAAGTAAGAAAGGCCTGCGTGCAGCTATCGAAGACTATACAAGAAAATCTCCTCACTTCAGGAGATTTTTTTTCTGCTTACGCACACACTCAAACGTTAAACATGTATGCGTTTTGCTCACCAATGCTTTTAAATTAGAGTTTATGCCACAGAATTGGTGTTTCCGCCCAATAATATGTCGCCAACAAGTAGTCTGTCTTCCCCGTGTAAAAAAAGAACAGGTTTCATCGGAATCCATTACGCTTCCATTCCTTCCTTCCTTCCATTACGTGAAACATTGTGTCGGGTCAAGCAGCAAGCAACTAATTTAAACATAATAATTAATCAGTAACTGATGTTTTGTTGGTCGCAAGCCGACTCTCTTTCGGCCGCTCGGCTTTGCTAATTCGGCGTTTAAATTCTATTCTTCAGCCTATTCTGGAAGGTTGGCGCCACTCTCGTTCGTCCTCTTACTACGCTCGCATCCTAAATTGGATTTCAAATATTGTTCATAAATCCTAATTTCATATGCGGCCTGAATAAAGTTTATAACGTTGAAATTAATTACATTCTGATTTTTTTATTTACTGCATTGAAAACGCTCAATGACCAAACACATTGGGTTGTTTTTTTTTTTAAAAAGGACGTTGCAGAATGTGTAATACAGGAACACAAATATCCAAACGCCTTAAATGCAAAGTCTATCTTTGCTGTATCAGAAAAAAAATTTAAGTTTTTCAAAGATAATTTACAATGTGGCTCAAAGATGACTTCTTTCTGTAATGCCCAAGCCGATGGGTCACTCAAAATTTTTACCAATTAATTTTTTAACAAACACAAATCTATTTATTTAAAAATATTAAAAAATGTTAACTTTACGGGAAATAAGTTTGGGTCGAAAGGGTTAAAATAAAAGGTTGGGAATTCCTTCTTTCTTGATTTTTTATATATATTAAATATATATATATATTTTAATATCTTTGCAGAGGGTATTCTATATTTTGTCAAAAAAATCCTGTCCGTCTGTCTGTCTATGGAATAAAGTCTCTTATGCTTAAGCCTATCGATTTTAAACTTTGCACACATCCCTATTTCCTTTGCATACAGTATATAAGTCGTAACGGCCTGGAGCGGCCTGAATAACTGATGATCGAAAATGCTATTATTTCGTTTTTTTAGGATAGAAGGTTGGGACTTCGCACAGGTTCGGACTCTTTTGTCAGGCTCCTGATGCTTCCGCCTTTCTCCCCGCCCATGTCAAGGTGACCACCTGCTGGTCCATCAGGTTCAATTGCCTTTGATAAGATTACGGACGTTGGCATTGACTTTGTCTTTTATACTCTAGACTTTCCTCCGTTAGTCCACTTCTGTTGTTTTACTGAAGAAATTCTGTTGTTAATTGGTCTTTCCTTCTCCTTTCTCTTCTTAAGGGGTTATATACAGTTGTGATAGATGAAAAAATCGATTTTTTTATTGCATGTTCTTTAAGTATATACTATTGAAAATACTCTAACAAAAATTCATAACTATCGGAGCTTTTGAACCAAAGTTGTAGCTATTTATAGCGCACTATTATTTATAGTTTGCACATCAAACTTGGAAACTTTAAACGCGATTATCTCAGAATCTTGTTTTTTCGAAATTACCCTTTGCGGTGGACACGATTACTAAAAATTATTAAATAAGTGGTCAAATAAATGACCACTTATTTATTAAGATAATAGCTAGTCCGCGAACGAAGGATTTTTGAAAACTCCTTTTTAGAGCATAAAAATCGAAAATCTTATACCTTGAAAAAGTAAATTTGTTGTTAACACCGTCGCAATGTTTTTTTAAATCAAAATTTTTACAAATCCTTCGTTCACGGACTTGGCAATACAATTTATTAAAGAAATTTTATTGAATTTTTTATTTCGGATGAACCGTTGTCGGGATATGATGTCCACCGCAAGACTCCATCGAACTTTTATTTTTTATGAAAAAATTTAAATAAGTATCCGACATGTACTAAACAACGTCAGTAAAACATTTTTAATAAAATCGATCAAATTTAATTGGCACATGTATTGGGAGCTATTTCGGTTCTGGGGCGCTCGGAGTATTTATGTTAGCCTCAAATTGGCTAATTCGACCTGTTGTGGCGATGAACTTTTTCAAAGCCACTTCGACCGCACATGGAGACATTTTTGCAACGGAGCGAGTCTGCCTCTGTGAAGGACCGGGGATTGTATTGACGGATTCGTCACTCTTTGTCGTTGGAATGGCACTGGATGCCTTAAGCTTCAAAAGAGGCGTCCGCGGAGATGCGGATTGAGATCTGTCCAAACGGATGTCTGGGATCGGACCCGGCCTTTTGTCGTCTCCTGTGGGCATTCTCAGAACCCACCACTGGTCAGGAGCTTGTCGACTGACTTGCGCAATTGGTGCCTCTTACGAAGCGGTGGCCGATCACACTAATGTGATGAGAACGGTGAGATCGCGGATGAAATGCGGATTACAAGGAGCATGTGGGAACTAGTGGCGCCGATGTCGAAAGAAAAGTCGTGTGTGGCACAATTCGAATGTGGAAAGAAAAAACTTCAGGCACCAGAAAAAACCCAAAAGGAGACGAGGCTTGACTCAGATTATAGGCGAATGTTGCCTGATGCGGAGTAGAAGCAGCGTTGGAGGCACGGAAAATGAAAAAGTACCGGAAAATTCGTGCTTGTTTGGAAAAAATTGATAACGATCTATATATGTATATTTATACAAGTGTGGTTCGTACGTAGATATTGAATTCTTAACTATTTTCGAACTTGCGGAGCCGGAAAGGTGGACTTGACTTTGGCTTGGATTTAACACAAAAAAGATAATTAATAATAATTAATTTTTGGCTAATTGTCGGATTTAATTATTATGGAGCCAGAAGTGTGGAGTTGAAAATCTTAATCTTTAATCAATTGAGGTTAATTATTACGAAGCCGGAAAGGTGGAATTGAAACCATGCCTCTACTCAGACAGAAGGTTGATAATTAAATTATTAATAATTTTTGACTTTAAGTATTGAGTGGCCGGGAAGGTGAATAAAAACTGGCCCTTCGCTCGAACGGAAAATAATAATTAAATAAATTGTGGCGGATATAATTATAAATATATAAATTTATAATTAATTGATTTCCTTTTTTTGAAGGTAGTTGTTATGCAGCCGATTATGCCGTCGGCACCCTGTACGTACCCCAAAGAAAAAAACAAGAAAGGAAAGATAACTTCGTGCGGAGCTGAGTTGATATACCCTTGCAGTTAAAAACCGGATATATATCGCAAACATCGGATATAGTTGGCCGATCCTTATGAGAATATGATAAAAATCCAATTTATTAAAATAAAATATCTAAAAAAAGTCCTAAACTTCTTTCTTCAAAAATACCAAGTTAATATCTACCAAAGACCATTTCCGATCGCTCAGTTATATGGGAGCTATAAGATATAGTCGACCGATCGTTATGAAATTATCGTTAAGTCGGATCGTTAAGTCGGTTAAACTGACCAAAATAGAATGTGTACCAAGTTCCAGCTTTCATCTTCAAAAACACGAAAGTTGGGTAATTTTCGATCGTTCAGTTATATGGCAGCTGTTAAGAGGAGCTCCAAATAAATAGGTCTTACTCCAATGAGCTCCTTATGGAAACTGATTTTAATCGTCAAAGTTCTCTTATAAGTACGATACATGAGAATCTAAATCTTAAATCTATGTAAAACCACTTGTCAACGCACTGCACGCTGACCTGCTATGTGACCCTTTCTCCAGTGCTATAAGTGCACCACTTATGTATTTGTTTGTGTTAGGCTGCAGGGGATCGGTTTTGAACCATCTGTTTGACTCATATTTCATGGGTCCGATCCCTTGAAACTCTAACTTAGGAATTTCTATACAAAATAGTGTTCAATGCTTGAACATTCTGGAAAGGGCCACAAAAAGAGGCGTAAATTTTATGTGTTTTGGATTAATATTTTTTGATAAATTTGATGTTACTTTAACCTTATCTTCGATTATAATTTTAGTGGACTGTATAAATGTTTGTTTTCGTATTTTGTTAATACATTTTTTTCTTTTTATAATTTGTGCAAGAATTACTTAATTTGAATTTTAATATTTTAATTATTTGAAAATTATTTAAGCTTTCATTTGTTATGTTCAACCTAATGTTTGAACATCCTGCAAGGGGCCACAAAAGTGCCTTAGTATATATATTTTTTCATTTTAGATTTACTTTGAAAAATTTATTTTGTTCGATTTTTTAGTGGACTGTAATTTTAAAATTTTTGTTTAACTGAGGGCTAATTTCTTTTCAAATTTTAAATTTTGTTTTTTATAAAATTTATCGATTTTTTTTTAATTATTATTTTTTAACTTTTAATTATTTTTTTTTAATTTTTACCATACCATACAGTTGGTAAATATTCTCTTTTGATGCGTGTTCCTTCTGCAGATGATGTAAAAGGATCCGCCCTTGATGCTGCTGATGGTGTAGCTCGTTGGTTTTTCTGCCGCTGATGTTGTTCTTCTACTCGCCGGTGGTCCTGCCGTAGACGTTGGTCCTGCCGTATAAAATGCCAAAGACTTCGGCTGTCGTTGTTCCCAGGAACCTGACTTTATGTTTTTGCTCGATATTTGGCCTCGAACACGCCGTATTTTTTTTCAATATTTATGAATTTCCGGTGTTGTTCCGGAAAACATACTTTTTTTTTTTTTGTACAAAGTTGTGTTTTTAACTCTTTGCGCCGTATCGCTTGAGATCCGATGGCTGAATTCCAGCCCAAAGATTTTCAATAAATATTCCGACTCAGGCCTCGGATAGCCCTGCGCTAAACAAAAACGCACTTGTTGCTCGATGGCAATTCTCAACTTCTGTGTCCCTTACCACTTGGGGGAAACGACAGAGGACTACGATTTTACACTGAGCTCTTTTATGCCCAGTTCGCAGCCATCTTAGCTACCTTTGACTGACTGTGTCAATGCACATCTAGCCACTATTTAAGAACCAATTTTAATAGGGAGCCCCAAAATACGGTTGAGAATACCTTTGAGCCTTTTTTTTTTTTGACTCATTATTATTATTTTTTTTATTTTATGCTTATTGGCATTTCTAGAATTCCATTCTCTGTGTCCCTTACTTCTTGGGGGGAAACAACAGAGGACTACGGTTTTTAAACTGGGCCTTTTTTACCCAGATCGCAGCCTTATTTTTAAGATACCATGGGCTGAGAATTTTTATTTTTCTTCAACCCCTTATAGGTGCTAGTTTTGAACCCTGAGTCTCTTACCACAGGGGGAAAACGCTGGTGGGTGCCCTGAAGGACCAAATTTTGAGAGGAGCCCCAAATAAATAGGTCTTACTCCAATGAGCTCCTTATGGAAACTGATTTTATCCGTCAAAGTTCTCTTAGGAATACGATACATGAGAATCTGAAATCTATGTAAAACTAATTGTCCAAGCACTGCACGTTGACCTGCTATGTGATCCTTTCTCCAGTGCGATAAGCGCACCATGTATTATGTATGTATTTGTTTGTGTTAGGAAGAAGGGGATCGGTTTTGAACCATCTGCTTGGGACTCATATTTCATGGGTCCGATCCCCTTGAAATCCCTAACTTATGAATTTCTACTACAAAATAGTATTCAATGCTTGAACACTCAGCTATAAGATATAGTCGGTCGATCCCGTCCGTTCCGACTTATATACTGCGTGCAAAGGAAAGAAGGGTGTGTGCAAAGCTTTGAAGTCGATAGCTTTATAATTGACACGACTAGTTCGCGTAGAAACAGACAGACGGATAGACGGTCAGACGGACAGACAGACATGCTCATATCAACTCAGGAGGTGATCCTGATCAAGAATATATATACTTTATAGGGTCGGAGATGTCTCCTTCATTGCGTTGCACACTTTGGACAAAATTATAATACCCTCTGCAAGAGTATAAAAAGGAAGAAAACCATTTTACACAATTTTTTTTTTTTTTTGTTGTTGTTTTTTGCAATCAAAAAAAGCCTTTCTTTTTGGCGGCGCATTTGATTTCCGCTCACTGGAACATCTGAAAACCAAAAATTCCAACGGGATCGTAAAGAGTACATGTTTGGCTCTCGTATAAACTAGGATTATTAACTCTGCTCACAAATTAACAAATGGCGGAACTTTGAAAAATTATTTTATTTATTTTATTCTATTTCATACCAGAGCTTTATATGTATGGAATAACGTGTTATAAAATTTGGAACCGATTGGATTAATAGTTTTTGAGTAACCTCATGTGCCAGTCGTAAAAACACTGTTTTGAGAAAAGCGCGTTTAAAGTTTTGAGACTGCCCTCGCCGTCGCCTGAGGCTACCACCTATAAATCAGCTATATCTTCAAGATTTTTTAAGATTTTCACTTGAATTTTTCAGGGAACATTCTTAATAGTTAACAGTTAACAGTAACAAAATTAAAAAAAAAATCGATTATTTGAAACCGAGAATGGGGGTGGGTCCCCTTAAAATAACGCACTTAGGAATTTTAAGAGCAAAAAAGTTCCGAAAAACCGTTTTTTCTAAGATCATCAAGATTTCAAATCAAGATTTTGACGGTGTTAAAAAAATTTAAAATACGGTTTTATACTATATTTGACCTAATAAACAATTCCTACTAGGTCTCTTCAAAAGTTTCTCCAATTTTTTTTGGTATTTTTTTCGCACTGTGTAATATATAATTAGAATCAAACCCCAAAAATTGATTTTAAATTTTTAAGTAAAGCTTAAACACAAAATAAAGAAAGTTTTTCGTTTTTCAACTTCAAAATTGCAATATTTCTGCATCAATATTAAAATATAATTCGTATTACCTGAAATGTATAGGGCAATTTATTTTCAACCTTTGAAGTGGGTCGTACTTACCAGTTGACAAATTTTTCTCCTTAGTGTTCAAATTATATATTTTGCCATATACAGCACACCTTCTGTTTTTTTTTCCGATGTTAAGATCTATCATGCACTTCCACAATTAGATCTAGTTTAATTAGTTTTGTAATTTAACATATTAAATAAGTAACGTTTTAGTAACTTACCAGCGGATAAAGAAGCAAACGCTTTTCAGTTTATCTTTTCAGCGAGGAATCCATCAGCACTTGTTAAATAAACTTTTTAATAAACTTTTAATAATATCAACATCTTAGAGATGGAAGACTCCGCTCTTTGTGCGATATTTGATAGTTTAAATATCGTTACATTATTTCTTAATATGATTTTTTATATTTAATAAGTCAAAACTTATATATAAAAATATTATATATGTAGATCAGCACGGCCTTTACCCTGCGGGCATAGGAAATTTCTCTGTCCGTGCTCTGCCACACACAGTATAAGTGTGTAAAACGTCATGCCTCACAGCCTACTTTCTGCTTCTTGCTATACTAATACTGATGCGTTAAAAATCATATCAATGTATTAGGTGCCGACCACTGGTATAGATATATATAATATAAAAAAATTTTAGAAAGAAATTTCTATATCGTAGAAATTATTTTTTTTTATGGTGAGCCTTTCTATTATTAAGAAAATGGTTCTCTAAAATAAGTCATAATTTTCCTTAATTATAGAAAAATCTCCTTGTTTTTGGGACGATTTCAGTTTAAAGCGACTATTTTTATATTTGAGAAAAACTTTTTAATTTAAGAAAATTTTTCTAGTTTTCTTGAAACTAGAAATCTTTTCTTGTATTAAGAAAAATTAAGTTTTATGGCAAATTTAAATTTAAGGTTAAATTTTATTATGAGTGTAGAAACGATGGCTTCGGTGTATCCCGCACGTTGAGAAAATTACCATCCTAAGATACCACTGAAAGAGTCGCTAAAGGATTCAGATGTGGAAATGCACACCTGCGCGGACGCGATAGAGAATGGATTTGCCGCCGTGAGTCATATACGATTTCAAAACGGGGCAGGTCCGCAGGTCAAAACGGACCGCAGTCTACTGGGCAGCAAAACCAAGGCTTGAGCTCGTGGGAGCAATGTGGAACAATGTTAGCTCAAACTCTGGAGCTATCACTGAAGCTGTTGAGCACACGGACATTCTTGACCGACTCAAGAACTGTCATAAGCTGGATACGATCGGACCAGAGGAAGTACAAACAGATTGTAGCATTCCGTGTGAACAAGATTTTAGACGGTACTAGTATCAAAGAATGGCATTGGGTACGTTCCTACGAGAACGTGGCGGATGACGCCACTAAGTGGAACAAAGGACCTGATTTCAACCGAGGAAGTCGTTGGTTGAACGGGCCGATAGTTCTTTGGGAAGAGAAGTACTTTAGGCCGCTGAAAGAGGCGGTAGAAGGAGGCGAATCATGAATGGAATTGAAGGCCGAATTCATCGGCGTATGTGAAGGATTCACAGACGTAGAACGCGCGACTCATCCTGTACCTGTCTGCTTTGGTTTACTCTGAGAGTGGTATGGTGCATGGTATGGTCATAAAGACCCTTCAATGATCGTACATAGAAAATCAGCCAGCAAAAGTAGATATCCGGATCGCGGAGAGACTTCTGTGGAGACTTCAGGCAGCGCAATACCAGAAGGATATGCGACTAATTAAAAAAAAAAACCATTGAAGAAGAATAATCTACTATCAAACTCGTATCGTATGTAGGTTAAGATGGTGCATTGAAGCTGAATGAACGTACTAAGATGATTATGTTACATTACGCATTATGCGGCAGTTACCTTAACAGCTTACCATAATAGAATTTCACCGAAGATTTTTGCACGCCACGCGCGACGGTAATTGACGATCGCTGCAGAATATATAAGTGGGGGAGTGTTACGATAGATAGTAAAAACTGCTTCCACAGCATCTGGCAACGCCGAAGTAACAGAACCGATATTTTAAGCCCGGTTATTAAGTCAACCGGTAACCATGTGCCTAAGCTTTTTTTCTATTTTGACACTTTGAAACGGACCAAAAGTGAGATGATAGAATTAATATTTGATTATGATTTGTATAAACATTTATTCCTAGAAACTTTGAAAACCACAACAGAGACCGTTCATAGGTGAACATACGTCAGGGGGTCGATATGCATTTTAGGGCATGCTCCTTCGGTCTCGAAATACCCCGTATTTCAAACGTTCCATAGTCTAAGCTTTTATGGGATTTGGTTAAATTCTTGTTTTTTCTTCAATGTTAAATGTGTTAAATGTTAAAAGTGTCAATTTCTTTGAACGAGTACTTATGTTGTTCATCTAAAAGATGCTGACCTAATGCCTAATCCTCAAAAAATACAAGCACTGAGGCGAGTGTGGCGGAGTGCACTAAGGTTCCTGATAAGCACTTCTCCCGGCCACGGACCTCTGCACGGACCTTGCTGACCACGGACCGCATAGAACCAGCGGACTTCCAGGCCTGCTACATTTTGCGTCGCCTGCCCTAACTCCTGCTTCTCCGCTGATGCTTACTTCGCCACACTTTCTAAATTTAACTGCGCTGCGCGTCGTTCCCCTGATACGGACTCAATAGCGCGTATACGCAGTATTTCCTTAGTATAGCGGAGGTACAACAACTAGTGGCCAACTTCCGATCCCGATTTGCTGGCGTATATGCGAGGTGCTTCCTTGGTGTATCGGAGGTATAACATCCAGTGGTCATCTCCAATCCAAACTCGCTATCGCGTATGCGCAGTGTTTTCTTGAGGAGGAAGAAAGGCCTGCGTGCAGCTAACGAAGACTATACATGAAAATCTCCTCACTTCAGGAGATTTTTTCTGCTTACGCACACACTCAAACGTTAAACATGTATGCGTTTTGCTCACCAATGCTTTTAAATTAGAGTTTATGCGACAGAATTGGTGATGTTTCCGCCCAATAATATGTCGCCAACAAGTAGTCTGTCTTCCCTGTAAAAAAGAACAGGTTTCATCGGAATCCATTACGCTTCCATTCCTTCCTTCCTTCCATTACGTGAAACATTGTGTCGGGTCAAGCAGCAAGCAACTAATTTAAACATAATAATTAATCAGTAACTGATGTTTTGTTGGTCGCAAGCCGACTCTCTTTCGGCCGCTCGGCTTTTGCTAATTCGGCGTTTAAATTCTAGTCTTCAGCCTATTCTGAAGGTTGGCGCCACCTCGTTCGTCCTTCACTACGCTCGCATCCTAAATTGATTTCAAATATTGTTCATAAATCCTAATTTCATATGGGCCTGAATAAAGTTTATAACGTTGAAATTAATTACATTCTGATTTTTTATTTACTGCATTGAAAACGCTCAAAAGGACGCTAAGAACGCTAAAAGGACGTTGCAGAATGTAATACAGGAACACAAATATCCAAACGCCTTAAATGCAAAGTCTATCTTTGCTAAATCAGAAAAAAAATTTAAGTTTTTCAAAGATAATTTACAATGTGGCTCAAAGATGACTTCTTTCTGTAATGCCCAAGCCGATGGGTCACCAAAATTTTTACCAATTAATTTTTTAACAAACACAAATCGATTTATTTATAAATATTAAAAAAATGTTAATTTTACGGGAAATAAGTTTGGGTCGAAAGGGTTAAAATAAAAGGTTGGAATTCCTTCTTTCTTGATTTTTATATATATTAAATATATATATATATTTTAATATCTTTGCAGAGGGTATTCTATATTTTGTCAAAAAATCCTGTCCGTCTGTCTGTCTATGGAATAAAGTCTCTTGCGCTTAAGCCTATCGATTTTAAACTTTGCACACATCCCTATTTCCTTGCATACAGTATATAAGTCGTAACGGCCTGGAGGGCCTGAATAACTGATGATCGAAAATGCTGTTATTTCGTTTTTTTAGGATAGAAGGTTGGGACTTCGCACAGGTTCGGGACTCTTTTGTCAGGCTCCTGATGCTTCCGCCTTTCTCCCCGCCCACGTCAAGGTGACCACCTGCTGGTCCATCAGGTTCAATTGCCTTTGGATAAGATTATGGACGTTGGCATTGACTTTGTCTTTTATACTCTAGGACTTTCCTCCGTTAGTCCACTTCTGTTGTTTTACTGAAGAAATTCTGGTTGTTAATTGGTCTTTCCTTCTCCTTTCTCTTCTTAAGGGGTTATATACAGTTGTGATAGATGAAAACGATTTTTTTATTGCATGTTCTTTAAGTATATACTTTGTTTCCAACAAAAAATCATAACTATCGGAGCTTCCAAAGTTGTAGCTATTTATAGCGCACTATTATTTATAGTTTGCACATCAAACTTGAAACTTTAAAGGATTATCTCAGAATCTTGTTTTTTCGAAATTATCACTGGAATTACTAAAAAATTATTAAATAAGTAAACAAATAAATTTTTTTTTTTTGTTTTTTTTTATTTTAACGTTGCGTTTATTTCTTGAATCTTCTCTTTGCGAGACTAACAAGGAGTATCAAATCTTATATTTTTAACTTAACTAACAGTCATATTGACTGATACGGAGTTAGACGGCCCGAAAAAATCGATTGCTGGGTTGGGAGGTCGTTGCGTCTAAAGGGGGATACGCTAGAAACCCGAGTCAACCCTGGAGCGAGCCAATTTGGGTGCGAAGACAGTTTTTCAGTAGACTCCTTTTGCTTCTGGATTTCGTCTTTCACTGCGAGGATGCCCAGATCCCGGTGGATGTTTTCGTTGCGAACATACCAAGGTGCACCTGTGATAGTTCTCAGGATTTTTGATTGTGCGCGCTGTATGATGTCTATGTTGCTGCTGCTCGCGTTCCCCCACAGCTGTGAGCCATACGTCCAGATTGGCTTTAGGACTGAATTGTACAGTAGTAACTTGTAGTCTAGGCACAGTGGCGATCGTGAGTTTATGATCCAGTGGAGGCTGCTGGCTTTCAGTTTTAGATGCATTTGCATTCGATGCTTACGCCAGGTAAGTCGTCTATCAAGGTGAACGCCAAGGTACGTTACGTCGTTAGCTTGAGGGATCCGCATACCGTTTAGTAAAAGCGGAGGGCATGTTTGTCTAAGAGTAAACGTTATATGTTTACACTTTTGTTCGTTTATTTTAATGCGCCAGTCGGACAGCCACCTTTCCACTATTGTGAGATGATTAGCCAGTTGGGTTGTTGCCTGCGTTGGGCATCTGGAGCGACTAAGAATAGCGGTATCATCGGCGAACGTTGACGTTGTTAGTTGTGCGCTCGTAGGAATATCCGCAGTATACAAAACATATAGACACGGCCCGAGTGCGCTTCCCTGTGGAACTCCAGCTTCGATGGTGTAGTCGCCCGGAAGTAGCTGCGTTGCATCTCACTGAGAATACCCTATTGAAGAGGTATGATTCCACATTAGCGTGGGTGTATGTTGGCAAATACGTTTTAATTTTGTGCATGAGTCCGATGAGCCAAACTCGGTCGAAAGCTTGAGAGTACGTCGAGGAAAATAGCGCTGCAGTATTCTCGTTGTTCGAAGGCTGAGCGTATTTCGATGTTAATCTGTTCACTTGTTCGATGGTTCCATGGTTTCTTCGAAAGCCAAATTGGTGTGCCGGGATGATATTGCAAGCTTCCAAATGTGGTATTATGCGAGTTAACAAGCATTTTTCAAACAGTTTAGACAAACAAGATAGAAGGCTTATTGGTCTGTATGATGACGGAATTGTGTGGTCTTTTCCAGGCTTCGGAATCATTATAATAATGACTTTTCTTCCCATTTTTTTGGGAAATAGCCAAGATTAATGATTCCATTAAATAGTTTGCAGACGACCTCTATAGCGCATTTTGGAAGTTCGATCAGCATCTTGGGGTCAATAGGTCACCACCGGGAGCCTTTTTTGGTTTTAGCCCCTTATGACTTTTTCGATTTCGTTCGGCCGGAATGGAGGTGCGGCTGGCTGAGGGGAGGACTCTGGCTGAATTACTGGCAGGAGGAATGAATTTGAGGCTGGGTTTGTTGGAAGACACTTTGGAGATGTGTGGCGAATGTTTCAGCTCGGTCTCGTTGCTGCTGAGCCCAGCATCCCGAAGAGTTTCTTATCGGGGTGGTCGTTTCAATTGGGGCACTAAGATTTGGGTGGGCCCTCCACAGGTGTTACTTTGTGCTTGTTGGCGAGAGATTCTGGATGTACCTCAGCTGTGCATTTTCTTCCTGTTGGTGAAGAGCCTGGTCGAGTGATCGGGTTGCTTCCTAAGGCGTTGTTTTGAAGCTGGTGATCTGCTGTTTTGCCAATCACGACGCGTGCGCCCCTTTTCGCACGAGCTGTTCGATTTGCTGATTAGATTTGAAGTGTTTGTTTCGGTCTACTTCTTCCTATGAGGGTAGATTTTAGCTGCCGCAACGAGTACTTCTTCCAGGGCGCTCGTAGTGTAGTCGTCCGATTCCATGTTAAAATCCGGGGCGAGTTCTATGTGGGCACTCACGTACTTTTTGTATTTTAGCCAGTTTGTTTTTGTCGTCGGTCGGGGACTGAAGGTGTTCGGTTATTTCTGGCTAAAGAAGTGCACAGGCGAGTGGTCTGATGATAAGTCCGAGACTGCTTTGGCACTTATTAGATTGCGAGGTATTTTTGGTCACTGCAAAAGTGGTTCAATAAGGTCTGGGAGCTTGAGTCTGTTGCCAGTATGTGGGACTTCCAGGGGAAACGTAGTCCAGTTTATTTTCACATTTATAATTGCATTGTACAATTGTCTTCCTTGGGGAGCTCACTAGACGTGATCCCCAGTGCGTATGTTTGCCTTTTAGTTTCCTGCGTGCTATGAATGGATCTCAAAGGGAATTGTGGTAGTCCATAAATTGTCCTTCCGAGATTGAGAAGCGAGGAGGGTTAAACGGCAGCAATTGAAAGGGATTCCGTTGCTGACTGAATTTGTACTTGATGTGGGCCTGCAAGAGTTTGTGTCGGAAAACCTTTGTGAAAATAAGTTTAATTCGCTCTTTGATTAGAACTCCAGTTCCGCCGTGGGCTTTTCCATCTGGATGATCTGTGTGGTAGATTGTGTAGCCTCTTATAGGAAAGTTGTATTTGCTTGTAAGATGCGTTTCCACCAGTAGCATAACGTCAATATGGTTTGGTCAAGAATTGGACAATCCTAGTTGTTGCCGTTAGACACTCAATGTTGTTCCATACTGATATTCGTAGCGCCTGCATAGATTATTTGGACTGTTGTGCTACGAGCAGCTGCATCACCAAGGTACTGGCTTTGAACAAGGGCTTGCATGGTCGCTTTCATGACTGACATGAGCTCCACCATACTTTTGTTGGAGGGCAAGCATCATAGTTTCCGTTTTGCTGTGTGGCTGCTCTGGGGCCTGTTGAGCGCTTTGAGAGCGGGCTGAATGGGAATTTCCCATCCAGATCAGGTAGTTAATCCGTTTTTTTATTTATTATTAATAATGAACT